>JAJIBD010027170.1:0-61335 GCA_021461705.1 Cryptotis parvus | reverse complement strand
CTGGGTTCAATCTACTGCATTGTACAGTCCCTAAGCACCATTGGGAATTATCCCTAGAGCACCCCAACCCCCTAAAAAATATTACATCTCCACTTAAGAAGAGATTCAACTTTCAATTAAAGGGAAACTGACACAGTCTCCACAGATCTGAAATCTCTTGTGTATTTTCCAGCGGCTGTGTTGTAAATCCCTTCTCTGTGTTGGCAAGAAAACTTGTCAAAATTGTTTTACTACAGGCTTGTCTTTACCCACTTAAATTGTAGTCCTTTATATTTTTTATTGCTGTCAAAACTTTGTAAAATATGCTATAGATAATTGTGGAAAATCATAAAACCTGTCTGGGGTAGGAAACAGTAAGAGATCACAAATTATACTTACTGTTAATCAGTTCAAACATAACTGAACTGCAAGTGAACTTTTTTTTTTTGCCAGCCTCAAGCTAAACCCCATGCTCTCCGACATGCCATGATTTCTCATAATGGAAACAACAGGACTTCTTTATCTTCTCTCTGCGGTGGTAACAAATATAAGAGCTTCTGACAGTTCAAAATCTTAGACACAACATAGAGCATTGTTGATTTCTGAGAGTAGCGATAATATAATACCACCTGCAAGCACACTAATACCTACGACCTGGGCCCACGATGACATATGGGACAGTAATGTTATAATTATTACAGCTGTTAGAAATTGCATGGGAAAGTGAGAAGACTGGTAGAAAGGTCAGATGTCTCCCTGATGGAAATTTCAAGGTATTTTTATTTTCAATTTCTTTCCTGGAAATCATGCATTTTAAAAGTAATTGATCCCAGCAGCAATTCATTAGCCTGTTATTGGTGTTTACTATAATAGTAAATAATCTCTCAATATCAGTCAAAATTAGTGTCGTGCGTTCAGTTTCTTTCAGCTTCTTCCAAGAGCTGATTTATGCAAAATCTTGGTTTGGTTGGGTACCCAAAGTTATTTTTAAAGTAATACAGGGTTGGGCACTGTATTAGTTGACCTGTATTAGCCACTGGAAAATGCACAGAGATAGTACACTGGGTAGGGAGCTGGTTTTGCACTTGGCCAACCTGGGTCTGATCCCTGGCACCCCTTATGGACCCTGAGTCTACCAGGAGTGATACCTAAATGCAGAGCCAGGGTAACTTCTGAGCACTGCTGGGTATGGTCCAAAACAAACAAACAAACAAACAAACAAACAAACAAACAACAGTAATACATGGTTGGAAAGCTAGTACTGAGGTTAAGGTGCTTTTCTTTGCATGCTGCTAGACCCAGTTCAATCCCTGGCACTGTATATGGTCCATGGGGTGCCTCTGAGCACAGAGCCTGGAATAAGTCCTAAGCATTGCTGGGGGTGGCCCCCAAACTAAAAACTATAGAAAATTATATGTAAACATTTTAGTTAATAATCTAATGGATTAATAAAATTTTTGTGGGACTTCTGTCAGATTGTACATTAACATGAACCTACAATCTATGTAGGAAAGACAATTTCCTGTTTGCTAAAAAATTCACTGAAGAATTCAGTGATAGAGTTAATCTCAAATATTGCCTGGGCTCTTAAGAAATCCACTTTTTGTTTGTTTTTGGGCTACACCTGCTGCTTATGGCTTACTCCCAGCTCTACACTCCAGAGATCACTCGGCAGTACTCATGGGACTATATGAATTCTGGGCTGAATTCAGGATGGAATCAAAGAAGATATTAATGGCTTTCACATAGATATTTATTAAGGGTTTGTGGACCACACTGGATTGTGTTCAAAGGCTTACTCCTGGCTCCATGCTCAGGGATCACTCCTGGCGAGTTCAGGGCACCATATGCGGTACAGGGATTAAATCAGAGTTAGCTGTGTGCAAGGTAAGTGCCCTATTTGCTGTACTATTTCTCTGGCCCCTCACAGTCTTTTTTTAAATCCAGTTTTAGCTCTTTTGTGAATGTTTTTGCTCTCTTGAACCGGCTGTCATTGTCTTACTGGTTTTAGCCAGATTTGAAATTCAATTGTATTCCTTGATTGCCAAAAATGAAAACAAAAGCCCACTCCAAGAATGCCCTTGTTGGGGTCAGAGATATATTAAAACAGGTATAGACAATTAGAATGGGAAGGAATGGGAGTGAAGATAGAGCGGTCGCCAACTACACCACCTCTGCTTTGCTGATGACATTGTTCTAATAACACCAAACATTAGTCAAGCGATACAAATGCTGGTTGACTTTGACCGAGAATGTGGAAAGATAGGACTATAGCTGAATCTCAACAAAACTATGTTCATGAAAAATGAACTAGTTCCAGAGGCCCCATTCACTCTCAATGGAACAAACATCTCTGAATGCAGCAGTTATGTGTACCTAGGTCAAGAAGTCAACATGATGAACGACCTAAAACCTGAGCTGTGTAGGAGGAAGAGAGCAGCATGGAATGCCTTCAAAAAACATTGAAGAAATAGCTAAAAAAGACAAAGAACCTCCGGCTCCGGGCACATCTCTTCAACTCCACTATTCTTCCTGCATTAACATATGCCTCAGAGACCTGGGCCCTACGAAGCAGGATGAGAATGCTATTCAGGTCTCCCAAAGAGGAATCGAAAGAGCTATGCTTGGAATATCAGCCCTCACTCAAGTGAAAGAAGGAATCCGAGCTCTGACCTCCATCACTGTTCCAGAGTCAAGGGCGCTGTCTTGTTTGCCAAGGCATCAAAAATGAGATGGGCTGGACATGTAATGCAATTTGGAAGCGACTGCTGGACTAGAGCCGTTACCGACTGGATCCCACAGGATGTCAAAATATCACGTGGCCGCCCATCTATAAGATGGTCAGGCTTCGTCAAGACCCTGAATGAACGGTTTGAGGCTCTTCATATTCCTGGAAGCAAGCAGATGTGATTGGGTTACACTGGCACGTGATAGGGTGAAATGGAAATGTTACAAGCACCCGCTGGAGCAAATCGATGAATAACGGGGATGCCAATTGATCAAGTGATCAAGAGCACATGCCTTGTCTGCAGCTGGCCCTGGTTCAATTCCTATACTGCATACAGTCCCATAAGCCCCACCAGGAGTGATCTCCTGAGCATATCACTGGCCCAGAAGCAAACTAACAAAAAAGAGAAGACTCTTGTGTGAAATCTTCACATGAATATTTGAGGAGACTGAGAGATTGTTACAACACTGCAACACATAGCAATCAACTCTTGCTTATATACTTAATATGCTTTTTCATTTAAAAACCAATAATTTATTTTATTTATTTTATGTATTTTATTTTAAAAGGCAGCCATCTGCTTTTACCATTAAACACATTAAAAGAAAAAAAAACTCCTTTCTAAATTCACCTGTTTCCTTCCCCAGAGTCAATGACTTATAGTAGCTCCTTGAGTACCCTTAGAAGCTATTCCTCTGAATGCAAGGAATTCTGCGGTGTATTTTTATCTTTAAAAAATGAAGAATTATACTGTAAATTGCCTTTCTCTATATATGCAGCATCTTTGAGACCACACCACACATGATCACACAGAGTTACTTTGATGGTTTCAAATCATTTTGTGTAGGTAGCCTCATTATTTTGTTTTAAGTGGTGGTAGTGGACTCTCCCAAGCAGTGCCCAGGGACCTGAGACCGCCCCAGGTGATTCTCAGTCATCAGTGGTTTCAGTGTCTAGGCTCTGAAGTGCTCAGAGGCCTCAGACTCACATTTGGTGATGTTAGGATTTGGGGTGTATGGTGCCAGGGATCAGACTCAGGCTGGGTCAGTACAACTCATACAGCTTAGCTCCTGCCGTATCTCCCTGGCCTCTGTGTCACAATTCTTTATAGCAGTCCGCCTTTGACAGACATTTAAGTTGCTCATCTGCCATCACAGGTGGGGTGGACTGTCTACCTTACATAGACACATTTGACATCAAACCATCTGTAGGATGGATTCCTGGAGGCTACCTGCATTTAGAACTTTCTGATAGATCTAATTAAATTGTACTAAGTGCTTCTATCATAAATGGAATAGAAAACAAATTTCATTTCTGATTTTTTTTCTATTTAACTGCTTTGGTAATATCCTTTTCCCATATTAGTCAAAATTCTTTATATATGTTATTTTGAATGGTAGCAAACTAGTTATTAATATGGAATAATTAATGAACTCTACAAGTCTACTAAATGACTGAATAAGTTGGGGCCAAAGATAGAAGAGTTGGGAGGGCGTTTGCCTTGCATGCAGTCAACCTAGGTTCGATCTCCGGCATCCCATATGGACCCGCATCACTGCCAAGAGTAATTCCTGAGTGCAGAGCCAGGAGTAATCCCTGAACATTGCCAGGGATGATCCAAAAAGGCAAAAAAGAAAAAAAAAACAGTAAAACATGGAGTACCCAATTGCACCATCTCCAAGTGAAGGTTGGGGCTGTTGGGAGAAAAACCCTCAAACAAGACTGTAGTAAATAAAAGGAAAGGGGAGGAAACAAAAGTCAAGTGCTATAATATGAAAGCTGAAGTAAAAAAGAATATTCTTGGGTCTGAGAAATTATACAGGAAGTTAATCTCTTTTGCAAGAGCTGCAGTGCCTGTGACCCTGGTTTAAGTACTAGGCACCACTTATGGTCCCTGAGCACCCAAGAATATTCTTGGGTCTGAGAAATTATACAGGAAGTTAATCTCTTTTGCAAGAGCTGCAGTGCCTGTGACCCTGGTTTAAGTACTAGGCACCACTTATGGTCCCTGAGCACCACTAGGGATGACTCCAGAGCACAATGCCAGGATTAGGGCTTGAGAATTCCTGGCTATGACCAAAACCAGAACAAAAGAACCTCCTCATGTTCTTGTGTCAAACACAATCAAATTAGGCTTAGGAATAGGCTCTTGGCTTCGTTTTGTGGAGCGGTTCTCAGTGTCCAGCACCTTTTCTGATTCACACTGTTTCGTCTCCCTGTCAGAGTGTGCTTGCTTTCTGTTGTCCTGCCTAAGAGCTGCTACGAGTCATAGTGCAGTCGTCCCTCCACAGACTTCTCAGGGGCCTAAGGGCAAATATATCTAATAGAAACAATACATTTTAATTGAATGATTTTATTTGAAGGGGCTTGGGGCCTTACTAGGCAGTGCTCAGGGATTACTTCTGGCTCTGTACTCAGAGACCACTCCTGGTAGTGCTGGGGAAGATACGTGATGCTAGGGACTGAACCAGAGCCGGTCATATCAAGGCAAGAGCCTTAGTCCCTGTACTGTTTCCCCCAAAGAACAATCTTCTTTTATTATTTGTTTATTTTGTTTTGGGCGACACCCTGGCTTCTCCGGGCTCTGTGCTCAGGATTCACTCTCAATAGTACTTGCAGGACCATATGTGGTTCCAGAGATCCAGGTACCCAGCATCCAAAGTGTGTTGTGTTTTCTCTCTGGCCCCAAGGACTAAACACTGAAAAAGAGGCTGGTAAAGAAACTCCACCCACCCACCCCCAGGGCCGGAGCGATAGCCCAGCAGGTAGGACGTTTGCCTTGCCGTGGCCGGCCTGCGCCAGCCTGGGTTCAATCCCCGGCATCCCATATGGTCCCCTGAGCACCGCTAGGAGTAATTCCTGAGTGCAGAACCAGGAGTAACCCTGAGCGTCGCGGGTGTGACCCCCAAAAAAAAAAAAGAAGGAAAAGAAACTTCCCCCTGACTCCCAGATTTGATGAAGCCCTATCGTGAAATATTCACTTTCAGGTGTTGAGCCCAGTTTCCTTCCCCTCCTGTTTCTACAGCCTGACCTATGCTGTGTGATGGTGTCCTATGCTCTGCTCCTTCCATAAAGATCCATCTTTGCAGGATCTTTATGTCCTTACCGTGAGACAGCACCAAAAAATGCTATTTAAAAGCCGTTTTGTAACTTGTTCACCTCCACATTTTCCTACTCAACAAAAGCCACCCCCTACCAGAACTCTTTCATTGCATGTATGAATGCATGAATAAAATTACCTGATGAAGGTCACCCCAAGAATGAAGAAAAAATGCATGATGATAAATGAGAATGCCTCACTCATTTATTCAGATGTGCACTACCTGAGGACCGACAGGACCACTCACAGCTTCAAATATTCAGACAAATGTTTGCCAAGAAGCCCAGAACAATTTCTTCTTGGTTTTGGGGGGCTGTTTCTAATTTTTTTGGTTTGGGGCCACACCTGGCTAGCTCAACCCTTACTCTTGGCTCTGGGCTCAAAGATCACTCCTGGTGGAGATAAGAGCACCACATGGGGTGATAGGGAATCAAACCCCGGTCACCCATTTGCCCGGTCACCCATTTGCAAGGCCAGCACCTAATCCACGGGCCCATCTCTCCCGTCACCCATGTGCATGGGCAGCACTTTATCCACAGTGCCATCTCTCCAGTCACCCATGTGCAAGACCAGTGCCTTATCCATTGGGCCATCTCTCTAGCCTCCCAGAGCAAGTTTTATCTAATTTGTCACCCTGGCAGGTGGGACCAAGATCAATCATAGTTTAGGGAAAACTGTTGTTGCCACACCTGACATAGTTACTGAGAACAACAGGGCAAGAGATTATACAGGAGTTAAGCACTTGCCTTGCTAGTGGCTGACCCTAGCTTCAATCCCTTGCAGGTCATAGTCCCACAAACACCACTGGGACCCATGAGCAGCTTCTTTTTATCCCTGGATAGCCATAAAGATACAGCACATTTTAGCTATGAAATTGACTCAATATAAAGAGGATTTATAGATCTTATCCTAAAAAAAGATAAAACGTCTACATTTCAACTTTGTCAAACTTTGGAACACTTTTAAACACACAAAACACTATTACAACCCTAATGACTAATGACCTCTCAGGAGTGACATGGTGTTGCAGTACACTGTTGCCCAGAGCCTCTGCATCTTGCCTGAAATTACCTCCCAAAGGCCACTTTGTAGATAAGGAACAGAAAACAGTCTGTTATGTGGCAGTAGCTCTTACCATGTATTCTATGTTAACTGGCATATTGCTCTCATGCTACCACAATCATAGTGGGACTAGATAGATCTTACCAGTATATTTACTTGGTCATGTTGGATCTCTAAGTAATTAGACCAGAGAGAAGTGCCATTTGCCTCCAAGCAGCTAAGCATGGCTCTCTAATAAGTCTAAAAGCTAATACACAAAATAACTATGAAGTAAAGATGAGAATCTTGTGAAGGCTTGGAGAAATATATACCTGGCTGTAGAATATCCATTGGTACAGATGCATGCCTTTGTTGTATTCTGAGATACAGTTCATCTCAGATGCCCCTCCCCATTTACCAAGGACCTGCAGCCTTGGCTGGGACGTTATTAATATTTCAATGGAACTAGGTGAGTTCCTGGAAGAAGTTACCTGAGGGGATTGGCCCTAACTGTTCTCCATTGATGTGGGCCTGTCAGGGATGTAAAGATATAAAAGCTGTAGCTTGCTTTCTTCCAGGCCTTTTGCCTTTTCACCTTTTGCCTTTTCTTCCTTTACTCCTCTCCCGTTGCTTCCTTGTTGGGCATGTGATAGTGGCCATTTTTAGCCTAGGATTTTAAATTTACACGTGGCCAGGGCTCAGCTAGGAACCTAAAATCTGGGGTTTTCCTGTTACTGGATTGTATACCAGAATAAGTATGAGTAAAGTCTTTTGAAACTTTGTTGGATTCTCGCGTCTTTCTCCATCTGCCAGCCGCCAATCCCCTGGTGCCGGAAGGGGATCCCTACACCCTGCTACCAGATTTTGTCTTGGTTCTCAGTGTACCCTGACCACATGGAAATGGCAATAGATTAGGAAATTAAAGAACTACACAGCCACTGGGTTAAAATTATTGTCAGGGATACCTAGAGCACAGCAACATCTGCAGCTCATGGGCTGAATAATGAGACACTGTAAGCAAAAGTGACTGACTTCACTGAGGGATCTTGGGGGGCTATGGAATCTAAGGCAATCCACGCCAACAAAGGTTGGTAACATTCCAGGAAGAACAAGAACTTTCAAAGGAAATAAGAAGGCAGGTGGGAAAATTAAGAAAGCCCTCCCCCACCCCCATGATAATGAGCTCTTGGGAAGTAATAAAACCAATAGTCCTGCCAGGACCCACCTTGTGGACCAGGAACTAAGGCCTGATAAGACCTTTACCTGGTACCAGCCCAGACAGTGGGCTGAAATGAAGATATGCCCGCCCGGGTTCGATCCCCAGCATCCCATATGGTCTCCCGAGCACCGCTAGGAGTAATTCCTGAGTGCATAGCCAGGAGAAACCCCTGAGCAGTGTTGGGTGTGACCCAAAAAAGCAAAAAAAAAAAAGATCATGTGGACGCCCACCTACAAGATGGTCAGACTTCTTTGTCAAGACCTTGAATGAACAGTTTGAGGCTCTTCATATTCCTGAAGCAAGCAGATGCCATTGGGCTACTCTGGCATGTGATAGGGTCAAATGGAAATGTTACTGGTGCCCGCTGGAGCAAGTTGATGAATAATGGGATGTCAAGTGATCAAGTGATTCCAAAAGATGCCAAATACTAAAGTTTTTAGCATCTCTGGAGCACAGGAGCTAAGGCCTGATAAGACCTTTACCTGGTACCAGCACAGACAGTGGGCTGGAATCCCACTTAGATAATAGTGATAGAAATAGGAAAAAAAAGCAATAGATAATTGGAACAAGGCACCATCTATTAAAAGAAAATGAATTTTTATTTATAATCTTTCCATGAAAAAACTGGCAGGTTGAAATAGTTGTTTAAAAACATTTGTATCGACTCACGCCAACCAGGTTTTTCGACTATGCCAACCAGGATTTTAGGGAGTCTGGACTGGGGCCACCTCCCCCATCTAGGCTCCCTCCACGAGGCCTGGTGGCCCTGCCCAGAACTGATGCTGGGATTCTCGGCTGAACACCAGGTATTCAGGTACAGGGTGGAGTCTCTGCCTGTCCACCCTGTGCTAGACTGATGGTGTGTCTTAGGGTGGGGGCAGGGTTTTGCTCCTTCGCCTGTCTTCTGCCAGGCTCCCAGAAGTCAGAAAACCTCGCACAACACAACCACAGTCATCCTCTGATCTGGACTCCACAGCTGGACAAAGTGAGAGAAGCCGAATTCAAGCCCAGGCATGCAGGACTCGGGGACTATGCCAACCAGGATTGTAGGGAGCCTGGACTGGGGCCACCTCCCCCATCTAGGCTCCCTCCCACAAAGGCCTGGCAGCCCCGCCCTGAACTGCTGCTGGGGTTCTCAGCTGGATGCCAGGTATTTAGGTGCAGGACAAAGTCTCTGCCTGTCTACCCTGTGCTAGACAGATGGGGCGTCTTGTGGTGGAGACAAGTTTTTTGCTCCTTGACCTGTCCTCCACCAGACTCCCAGAAGTCAGAAAACCTCATGCAACACAACCAAAGTTATCCCTCTGGTCTGGACTCCATAACTGGACACAGTCTAATCCCCCATGGTGTGCGGGCACCTGCACAATATCTCAAAACCTGGTATACCACAAACATGTGGGAATCAGAGGCTAGGTAAGACAGAGAAGGGAACAGTGCGCCCGATAATCGTTGAAAATGATGATACCATCCGAAAACTGAGCATTGAATATAGGCAAAAAGATACACATGTTAACCTCTAAATGTATGATTATAATCCACAATATGTAAGAAAGGGAAGCGAGAAGGAGAGAGAGAGAGAGAGGGAGGGAGAGAGAAAGAGAAAGAAAGGAGATAAAGAACCTGCCATGGAGGCAGGCTGGGGAAGGGGGAGGGAAGTGGGGACATTGGTGGTAGGAAATGGGCATGAGTGGAGGGATGGGTGGAGGGATGGGTGCTGGAACACTATAGAAAAAAAACTCAAACATGAACATCTTTGTAATTGTATATCTCACGGTGGTATAATAAAATATTTTTAAAAATTTGTATGTTTAAAAAAAAGATGACCACCAACTACTCCTTACTCTACACCCATTGACAACCACCCCTAGCAATGGCCTCTTATCTAGGTATAAAAGCCCCTCATGGGGCAGACTAGAAAATCCCAAGGCAATTTGAACAAAGGAAATGAGCCCATATGCTGCTGCGGAGTGCATGTGGTATCTGAGTACAAGTTACCTGCATCTCCCCTGAGATGTGTGCATTTTCATACCTTCATACTCTCTCTTCCTCTCTGTCTTTGTCTCTGTCTCTGGTTCTCTCTTTCTTTTCGCTCTCTCCCCCTTCCTCAGAACTTCCAAATAAAACCTGTTTTGAATTCACTGCTCGTCTCCCCATGAAATTCTTTTCTGAGTGTAAAGGCGATGGACCTGAAAGGGTAAGGTCTAGGACTTTTCTTCCCTACAAAGAACAAGGCTCACCACAGACTCATCAATCCTAGGTTTCCTCAGCCATTCTCTGGCGGCAGAAGTGGAGAGAGACGGTGGCAAATTTCCTTCTCAAGGCTGCTACCTCTCTCCTCCCTATTTCACCCTAAGTCACCAGGGACCCCACTAGCATCAGATAGATTTTATAAGACTGTTATTGATAGTGCTCAGAGTGGTATCTCCAAATGATAGACTGGGCATCATCCGAAATTCCCCCATCCTCGAGAAAATGAATTACTGAGCATATAACTCAGATGTAATAACATTTCAAAAAAAGCCTTATAAGAGAATTTTGTTTGGAGTGTTTGGGGTGGGGGTCACACATGACTTGTGTTCAAGGCTTACTCCTGGCTCTGTGCTCAGGGATCACTGTGGGACTCAGAGGAACGTATGCAATACTGCAGACCAAGCCCATTACAGCTATGCACAAGGTAAGCACCTTTCCTGCTGTACTATCCTTTTTTTTTTTTGCTTTTTTTTTGGGTCACACCCGGCGATGCTCAGGGGTTACTCCTGGCTCTGCACTCAGGAATTATTCCTGGCAGTGCTTGGGGGACCATATGGGATGCCGGGGTTCCGGGCCAGCACAAGCCGGCGCGTGCAAGGCAAACGCCCTACCTGCTGGGCTATTGTTCCGGCCCCTGTACTATCCTTCTGACCCATAGAAAATCTATCTGAATATGTGGCAAACATTTAGAGACAAGATTCTGTTCTATACAGTCATCCCCTTCTCTTCAGGGGAGATCCCCCTCTCTGCTCACTGCTTCTCACAGCTTCTCACAGAGAGATGGGTTTCATGCTTAGATAGATGACTGGACTTCTGACTAAGAAACTGTACACCAGATAGAGAATAGTGTAGGGACAAGACCAGGCCATTGTATACTCACAGACAGCAAGGGACAGGTCAGCTGACTGACAGGAGAGGCCTAGACATTCATGGAGGACCAGATCCATCTCCTTAAACTCTACAATAGACTCCACCTTCTTAATAAACTAACTTCTTAACTGAATTAAGAAAAGACATCTTAAGATTTTGTATGCAGAGCTTTCATACAATTTTCAAGAACCCACCAACTGTGGAAATCCACTTTTGCAGTAACACAGTCATCAGTATAAATTTTGGGGTCCAAATTCCCACTGGATAGATTCAACATTGCCTTGGAACTTGCAGGAGAGGTGAGTCAATCTTTCTAGAAGCATCAGCCCTGGGGAGGGAGCAGCTCTCTCTGACCACGGTTTATTCTCTCCCTTAGTACAAGATCTTCCTACTCTGTGAAGAATCAGGGTTTAATAAGGGGATAGTTTTACAAAACCAGCAAAGAGCTAAAATCTGGCATGAATGTCTCGTGCAGGTTTGTTTGGAGAGGTGGGTTCCTGTTTGGGTGGGGTTGAGAAAGAAGTTGATCACAGGAATCAGTAGACTAGACAAGAAAGCTTTCACATGCATATTCATGAAATCGGCATAGAACTGACTGAATGTGGAGAGTTAGTCCTTGTTGGAGGGTCTTTTTGCCTTCAATTTAGAAGCAATCATTCCGTAGGGGCTTAATAAAGTAAAATAGTCACTGTGCTCATTCTTTTCACTGTACTTTTTGGAAAATCAGGCAGACTGGATGAAGAATCCTTAAATTAAAAAAAAAAAAAAAAAGAAACAGATGCCTTTATCCACTTTGGTTTGCAAGGGAACCAGCATGGGAGGCAACATTACAGCAGCCTTCATGCTCCACAGACTTTGTTCCTTGCCTGGCTTTCCCCAAAGGGTGACTGACTGGTTGGTGGGCACCCCTCCACCCCTTCTGCCCTGGCACCACACAGACATCTGACTTTGTAATTCAAATGAGTCTCTTTCAGAAAAACAAGTGGAGCTGCCTTAAATCTTGAAGGCAGTTAGGCAAATTTTGCATTTTATGAGCGAGAATAATCCATCCACATTTTTACAAGCCCATGTGCCCATGGGCCTGGTGGAGCCATGGAAGCCCAGTGACAAATGGGGACACGAGCATCTCCAGGTTGTCTGTGTGAAATGCAGTAACTCCTCCTGCTTTGGCAGGTCCATAGGACAGTGGGATAACAGGATCAATTCTCCCCTTTGGCTGCACACAAGAGGCCTTCATTTCTGATTGTTGTGAAGCCAGAGAAGTGTGAGGGGAAATGCTGCAAGGATTGAAAATAAGCCGAGACTCAACTGAGACTGTGATGCACCCAACAGGCAGAGCAGAAGCCCATGTAACCGTTAGTGGATGCAGACACAGTGTGGCTGAGCTTGCTCTCAGACCAGCTGGTGGCCACAGTGTTTGTGCCTGGAAGTCGTTAAATGAGAGCCCAAACCCGGTGGAAGCATTGGAAATCTGTTACCCTGCAGAACACAGTGCATAAATCGTAACTTCAGACCTGCCAGCATGTGGGGAATAAGGGTGTGTTAGTGAGAGGTGACTTGTGAGAGGCTGGGTCTGGGGAGGTGAAAACAGCATGCCAGAGAAATGAAAGATAAATAAACGCCACATTGATCCTGAAAGCTTCGAACCTCCTCCTCCCTCCCCTTCCTTCCCTTCCCACCCCCAGCATGGTTTTCTTCCTCTGTCTACTAATTTGTTGCTTGTCAGGTTTATGATGGCTAACCCTGTTGGTGTTTTCTAGCCATTCTTTCTTTTGGCCTCCTGTGGATCCGCACAGATGTGTGTGAACAATGACATCACAATTCTGCCCGAAGAACATTGCAGAATAGGGAGGCATCATTTTATAGTTTGAAAGGGTCTTCTTGGGAGTTAAATCTGACAGAAATCAAAGGGACAGCAAAGGACAATAAACACAGTATCATTGACAAGTAGGAGAAAAGTGGCCAGGTGCTGCTCTTAAGGAAAAACAGGACTGGTCACTTGAAAGGATTTAAAACTGTCTCTGAGGGTAGATAGTACAGAGAGTAGGGTGCTTGCCTTGCACATAGCTGATCCTAGTTCAATTCTTGGGACCCTACATACAGCCTCCAGCACTGCCAGGAGGAAGCCCTGAACAAAGACAGGTGCCCCCTTGCCCCCAAAAAATATTTTTAAAAAACTGTGAGGGGTTTGGGATGAAGTAGAAGTGATAGAACTCAGTCAGGCCTTTTATGCTCAAGACCCTGGTCTTGATCCACAGCAACAAAGGCTCTCCCTCAGCACTGCCAGTTGTGGCCTCCAAAACAGAAATATATGGCGACAAAGGACACTTTTATGGAGCAGTAAACACCTCCAGTTGCTGCAGCTGTGAACTGTTATGTGCTGTCTAGTTAACAGGGTGCCGTTGTCACCCACTCAAAGCCCACTGAGAAGCCATACAGGATCATTGCTCAGCAGCAACCTGGTTTCAGGTTGGGTAGAGAAACAGGACAATATCACCACATGTTCATAGAAGTGGCCTGTGGGAAACTTGACTGCTGAGGAAAAGGTTGACAGAAACTTGAACTCTGGGGCAGGAGTGATAGTCCAGCGGGGAGGGCGTTTGCCTTGCATGTGACTGGCCCATGCAGGCCAGGGTTCAATTCCCGGCATCCTATACTGTCCCCCGAGCACAGCCAGAAGTAATTCCTGAGCGCAGAGCCAGGAGAAACCCCTGAGCATCGCTGGGTGTGATGCAAAAAAAAAAAAAAAAAAAAAAACCTTGAACTCTGATGTTCTTTCAGAAAACAATAAAGCCAGGAGGGATGATGCCACTGGGAACAAATCCTAGGAGCTAACCCTTGCCTAAGGTGGAGGAGGTGAACAGTGGTCAGAGATGAGGGCATCTCGAGTGCCGTATGAATGGAGAGAGGAGGGGGTGAGGGGGGGGGGGGGAATAGAATACATTGCTAGATCTATGCCTCAGGTTATTGCCAAATGGGCAAATGGCAGCAGCTCAGACTGTCAGTGATTTCTTGCTGGCCTCTAATGGCAAACCCTCAAGTGAGGCAAAGCTCGTCTGATAACCCTGCCCACAGGATGTGAAGGTCTGGTTCCAAAGAGAACGAAATTGCTGTCGGAAAGCACCGTTGTGCGGTGTGGAGTGCTGCTCCACGGGCTCTGACTCCATCATTTCTCCCAAAGTAAGTGTCAGGACTCAGAGGTCTTGACTGGAGGAATCCCAGCTCTGCCCCTTCCCACTCCAGACACCAGACTGGGGTCCCACACATCACGCATAAAGACAGGGCTGAAGAGCTAGCAGAACGGACAATGGCCAGCCGTGGAGAGCGGGCGAGACAAGAGCCACAAAATGGATTATGAATTTGAAAATTGCCAATTATCTTGTATCATACAGCTCAGAGAGCCCTGGCACGACAATCAGCCACAATCCAGATTTTTCAGCTTAAATGGCTTTACATTCAAGCAAGCAAATTAACCATAAAATAGGAGGGGGGTGAAAAAAAAACAAAATATCCCAAGAAAGAATAAACTGCAGATAATAAGCACCAATCTGGTGTTGAATGCAGCCCAAGATACCAATTGTTTTAAGTCACGACAAAGACAGCTGAATGCTCATCTTGTGGATACAGAGCGAGGATGATTGCCTGCCATGAGTATCTTCTCTCACAAATAACAGTTTTTTCGCTCTTAATTTTCTGCTAAATTGGAAGCTAACTGCTTCCCACATTGTCATCGGAACACCTGCAGCTGGGCTGGATTTCTGCGCACCATTTCTTTTAGGTAAAACAGCACTCCACTTCCTTCAGCAACTCATTATGCCGAGGTCTTCCTTTCACTGCTCTGCCGCGCTAATGATTCAGGCAGGCTGGTCAGTCATTAAGTGACAAGCAAATGATACCGTGTGCAACGTGTGAGTAATCGGTCTGAACAAATGAAATCACAGACTTGCCTTTTCCCATCATTCACTTCACAAACAGCAGCACTGTGCCGCACAGCAGGTAGTTCGGTTAAAACCAGCCTTGTAAAACAAATTTCCTGCAGCCGTTTAAGCGAGCTGCCATGGGCTGGAGGCTTGAGTTCCTTGGATGGAGCCCAAAGGAGTTAAGAAAGGTTGGGGGAGTGGGAGTGGGGGGCCTGGGATGGGGGTGAGCAGGAGGCAGCAGTGAGCACGGAAGGGACCTGAAGAGAACCCTGCTCCATACATTAGAGTAAGTGAGGGTTTCCTGTCTTATTGGTATGTTTTCCATTTGTATAGATCTCAGAAATGAGTGTTAGATTAGCAAACCCCAAACACTTCTGCTGTGCCCTGTCAGCAGTGGGGAGGGAGGACAAGGGGGTGTTAAAAGACCGAAGCAAAGTTCCCAGATAAACATTCTAAATCTGGAGCCAGGAAGACGTCACTGGAAAATAGGCTGGATTGCTAGGAAGGGGAGAGATGCAAATCACAGTGATCCGAAGCTTCAGGCTTTTATTTTTACGGTAGATCCCCTTTGGATCCATCAACTTTTATGTGAATGATACAACTGACTGCTAATTGAAACCCGACTTGCATACTAAAACCAAAAATGGATCACAGTTGGCGGGGTGTGTGTGTGGGGGGGGGGGGTTGGCAAATAAAAGAGGACAGCAGGAGAGGCTTAAATCTCAAACCTTGTGCCTCAGGCCTCCAGCCGCTGGACCCCGGGCCACTGCAGCTGGGCACAGCAGCAAAGGGCTGCTTTCTTCGGGAGCTAGGTTTCACTCTGAGAGTCCACCCACAGGCTCCCTGGCCCCAGCACTGACTGAGTTGGGAACCAAGAGCATTTTGGTCTAAAGTGCAAGGAGTCTTTTGTAGTAAAGATGCTGGGAGGTGGGCGGACAGCCTGGAAGGAGGAGTGCCACGTCAGGTTCTTCCCACACCATCAGAAATGAAGCCAGCAGTGTCTTGTGGCTGCCACCTCTTTATCCTTGCCCCGGCAAACCCAAGTTTGCTTTCAAGCTTACTCATCATGGGACATTCTAGCAAAACTTCCTACAAGAGGCCCCAGCATGGTGGCCTCCCTGAAAACCAGGTTAGGAATAAGTAGAGATATTAGCAGAGGCAGGAGAGAAGCGTGACCTGGACACACACCCACACTTACCTTCCAGCCTTTACAAAGTTTAGTGTTTATGGCCTCCTGCTGGTTCCCTGATACACTAGATAATATTGAATGTTCTATTAGCACGGAAAGAAACTTTCTCGGTCAGGAAAATGTGTTTTTGTTTTGTTTGTTTTAGACAGATACACGTGTTGGTGCTTAGGGATCAGTCCTGGTGGGGCTCAGGAAAATTTGAATACCAGAAAGATCCTTTTGAGTGAGGAAAATGTTCTAAATCTGGACACTTTGTGAATGAACACAGATAAGCTTAAATTTTTGCAAATAAAACTATCGGAGGGCTGGCGAGATGGTGCAAAGGGCTAGATTGCAATGCTTTGCATGTATGAAGCTGCAATTTTAATCCCAGGCTCCCCCAACCACCACTGGCTAAATCCTATGGATCCCAGGTCTGAGCTTTGGCACTGAACTGACCCTCCACATTACCAAGGCAAATATCTCCAGGAGAGGTGCTGGGCCCCCAAACACGTGGGTGAGTCGCCACTCCACCAATGAAATTAAATCTCAAGAAGAAATATTTTTTTAAAAGACGGTTTTAATGTAACCTTGCAAATAAATGATGGGGTGTCCACTGAATATAAGACATTCTGGATAAAAGGGTCACCGTATTCTCCCACCTCCTTCATGCCCAGCTCTGAGTCTCCCCAGTAAAACTCACACAGAACCATCTTTAACTTGTAAAAAAGGTGCATAATTTTTTTAAATTCTTGGTTATATATCACTGAATCAATACAAGCAGGACTGAAGAGAAATCAAACAGTAGATAAAATTGTATAGAACTCTCCTTCCCTCCCTCCATATTGCCTTCCCCAGGAGTAGTCACTTTCATGCAGTGTGTTTATTGGATCACAGACATTTGCTGTGCTTGTACCAACATGCAATGGAAAGACATTTGTGGGCCAGGAGCACTGGTCATGGTCAATGGTTGGAAGTTTGTCTCAAAAGTGTCTCAAAAGTGTTCACGAAGGGTAGTTAGGATAGAGAAGGGAGCATAATAGCTGAAAATGATCGTTTTGGACAGGAATTGAGTGTTGAAGGTACATCACTTTTCACTTGTCACTTGTCTTCCTGTTGTTCATTGATTTGCTTGAGCTGGCAACATAATGTCTCTATTTGTTGGGAATGAGGTCCATTATTGCTATTGTTTTTGCATATCAAATATACCATCGGTAGCTTGCCAGGCTCTGCCATGGCTCTGAGTTCATCCCAGGGGACCCAGTCTTTTTCTATGTGGACCATCAGCCATCCAGGGCCCACGGGGCAGAGCCCTGGGTGTAGACAAGCCTGTCTCCTGTCTGCCACCTGCCGATGCAGTCAGGCACCGCAGCCACACCTGCAACACCTCAAGGGGCAGGGAAAGTACATAAAGGTATAAATATATACATATGTGTATAATAATCTATCAGTATCTGTATTGCAAACTATAGTGTACAAAAGGAGAGGGGGAGAGGAAGGAAAGAGAGAGAGAGAGAGAGAGAGAGAGAGGAGTCCCTACATAGAGGCAGGTGGGGGGGTAGGGCAGTGAGAGGAAACACTGGGGACACTGGTGGTGGGAAATGTGCATTGGTGAAGGGATGGGTATTTGAACATGGTGTGACTGAAACCCAATCATGAACAACTTCGTAACTGTAAAAAATAAAGTAACTAATTTTTAAAAAAGGGGGATCTAGGGGCCAGAGCTTGTAATAATTTCAGTGGATAAGGTGCTTGACTTATATGAAACTGACTCAAGTTGGATCTGAAGTTGTCAGGGTATGCTGGTGGACACCCTGACAAAATCTGGGAGCAGGGTGTAGGGGTCCCCTTCTGCCCCAAGGGACCAGCAGCCAGCATATGGAGAAAGACCCAAGAATCCATCTGCTTTACTTTCATAGGTTCTGGCATACATCAGCAATTGGTAAACCCCAAACTTAGGGTTCCCACTGGGCTCCAGCCACTGATGGGCCAAGATGGCTGCCACCATGTGTTAAGTCCCAGCAGGGAAGAACAGAGAGGAGAGGGTGAAGAGGTAAGAAAGAGAGTGCCAAAAAGAGAGAGAAAGAAAGCACCAAAAAGAGAGAGAAAGAAAGAAAGCTACAGTTGCATATTCCTGCAAACAGACTGACCCCTCCATCTGAAAGCTGTCAGGGTCAAATCCCCTCAGGTAATTTCTCCCAGGACCTCACCCAGGGTATATGAGGTGTTAATGTAGCCCAGCCAAGATCTGCCTTGGAAATGCCCCTACAGGGTAGAGCGGAGGAGGAGCATCTGAGATGAACTGTATCTCAGGATACAAAGGCATGCATCTGTACCAAAGAATATTCTATAGCCAGCTATATATTGCCCCAAGCCTTCATAAGCAACTCATCTTTACTTCGTGGTTGTTCTGTATATTAGCCTTTGACTTATCAGAGAGCCATGCTTGCTTGCTTGGAGGCAAACAGCATTTCTCTCTGATCTAATTACTTAGAGAGCCAACATGGCCAGGAAAATATACTGGTAAGATCTAGCTAATCCCACGATGATTGTGGCACCATGAGAAAATATTTATACCAGCCAGTATAGAATATATGGTCAGATGAACTGCCACATTCAAACTGTCCTTCTATCTACAAAGAGGCCTGCAGGAGGCAACTCCAGGCCACATGCAGAGGCTCTGGGCAGCAGTGTACTGCAACATGAAGCATCCACCAGGAGTGATCCTTGGAAATAAATCCAGTAGTGGGCTCAGCACCACGGACTGTGACCCAACAGAAACAAAAAATAATTAAAAAGGAATATGTGGATAGAGAAGTGGTACATCAAGTAAAGCTCTTGCCTTACACATAGCCAACTCTGGCTCTATCCACAGCATCACATATGGTTCACCAAGCACTGCCAGCAGTGGTCCCTGAACACTGAGCCCAGAGTAAGCCCTGAGTACTGATGGATATGGCCCCAAAACAAAAGAATCGGAAAAAGAAAAAGGGGGAAATATCTAGGGTCAGAGAAACAGTGTAGCAGTAATAGCATACAAACGTCTTACATGTGACCAATCTGAATTAGATTTCCAGGACCACATGGTCCCCCAAACTCTGCTAGGAGCAGGCCTAGGCACTGAACCAGGGGCAATCCTGAGCACCACTGGATGTGGTCCAGAAATAAAACAAAAACTAGCCATCAGAATTTTGGTAAAAAATGAGTGAATATTTTTGTAATACTATAATAGAGAAGACTGTTCAAACATAATGAAAACCACAAAGTCAAGAGATAGGATTAATTATATTTGCAAAATATTAAACATTTCTTATGATGCATACTTGACACTTACAATGTAGTTTCAGTAAGCATTTATTTTAAAAATCTTCTCTAGGGAATATAATCATTTAAAAAGCCCAAAGTGGCAATGTGACAAATGTTGTAGAAGCAGTCATTGAAGAAATGCTTTTATAAATCAATAAGGAAAAGAGCAGCAACCAAACCAAAATGGGCAAATAAGCAACTCACAAAAACAAGAATTACAAATGTCTTTGAAAATGAAACAGCTCTCAACCTCATATTTAGTTAAATAGGATGACTTGTGGGGAACAATCAACTGTCAGATTAACAAGTACTATACTTTTTGGTGCCTCCATTTTTTAGGCATTTACCCTATAATTATACTCACAAAATGCATGAAGATATATGTACAACTATTTTCACTGCAATGTTATTTTCAGTAGATTGAGATTTAGAAATAGTCGAATAATCCTTCAGTAGAAGATTGGTTAAGTAAATGTTAAAATATCCATAGGAGCCAGGGAGAACAGGGGTACCTGTCTTGTGTACACAAGGATCTTTTCCCCAGCACCTCATGCCTCTCACTCCCCACTAGCATCAAACACATCTGAGCATGTTCCTTGCAGTCCCACCTAGCTATAAGGAACACTAGCACTACTGGGCCTGAGCAGCGTGACACTCCAGGGCTGAGCACTGAACCCTCTGATGTGGCTGTGTTACTGGGAGAGGCACTGCCCCAGGTCTTCTTATTGTTGCTTGAGTGGATACCACACCAGGAAGCAAGGAAGGAAGGAAGCAAGGAAGGAAAGAAGGAAGGAAGGAAGGAAGGAAGGAAGGAAGGAAGGAAGGAAGGAAGGAAGGAAGGAAGGAAGGAAGGAAGGAAGGAAGGAAGGAAGGAAGGAAGGAAGGAAGGAAGGAAGGAAGGAAGGAAGGAAGGAAGGAAGGAAGGAAGGAAGGAAGGAAGGAAGGAAGGAAGGAAGGAAGGAAGGAAGGAAGGAAGGAAGGAAGGAAGGAAGGAAAGGAAGGAAGGAAGGAAGGAAGGAAGGAAAAGAAAAGAAGGAAGGAAGGAAGGAAGGAAGGAAGGAAAAAGAAAAGAAAGAAATGTATCTTTGGAGCCAGAGAAATAGGACAGTGGGTAGGGAACTTGCCCTGCATACAGCTGACCCAAGTTTGATCTTTGTCAATCCATACAGTTCCCCAAACCCTGTCATGAACGGTCCTTGAGCACAGATTCAGGAGTAAGCCATGAGTACAACCAGGTATGACCCCCAAACCAAAAAAGACAAAAAGAAATACATCCTGAGTGCACGAGAACAGACAACTGGATAAAGAAACTATGGTACATCTACACAATGGAATACTATATAGCCATTAGGAAAAATAAAGTTAATGAAATTTGCTTATAAATGGTTGGACATGGAGAGCATCATACTGAGTGAAATAAGTCCAAAAGAGGACAGACATAGAATGACTGCACTCATTTGTAGATCCTTAAACACACACACACACACACACACACACACACAACAAATATTTTGTAGATTAGTTTAAATACAAGATGCCAGTTTCTTTCTCAATCCGGCCCAGGTTGCGGTCCAGAGACTCTTAGTCTGGGGCGGCGGTTCCTTGCTCTCCCTGGCCCAGCCGTCATGAGGCAGTCGGGAGGCATGGTGGGTTCTAGCCTTGGCCCACCACCGCGAACCTCACAACAAGCCAGCGCCCCCACCCACTCCAGGGCGCGCTTTCCACATCCGACTTCCTCTCTCAGAACTCCACCCAGCCGACCAGCCCATCACACCGGATCTTGACACCCACCCCAGCGTTTCTTTCTCAATCCGCAGGTATGCTGGTCCAGAGACTCTTAGTCATGGGGCAGAGCGGTCCGCTCTCCTGGCCAGCCGTTGAGGCAGCGGGAGGCGGTGGGTTCTAGCCTTGGCCCCCCCGCGAACCATAACAACAGCGACCCCACCCACTCCATGGGCGCCGCCATTTTCACATCCGACTTCCTCTCAGAACTCCACCCAGCGACAGCCCAGCGCCGGGTTCATTAATAATGCTTTATTTGGAGGTGTTTAAATAATATACCTCCGCACGGAAGCCTAGGCTCGTGTTGTATTTGACTGCAAATGCCAGTAACATTATATAGGTCATTCCAGATAATTATGTTTGAGGCTCTTTATGTCCGTGCCGTGCCCTTGTTAGCATGGGATATGGATCTGTGCGCTTAGTAGGTCGGGGCGTGCGGTGCAAGATCCAACTTCATTTCTGTACAGTGAGCCGAGGATACTGTGTAGGCATCAGACCATCATCTTGTACGGAAGTGAAGGTGTGTGTGTGTGTGTGTGTGTGTGTGTGTGTGTGTGTGTGTTATTTAGAGATTCTGAGGCTTTACCTTCCTGTTTATGGCTTGTTTTCTTTTTAATCAGGGCCACATCAACTGGACAGTGTAGTCCTGACAGTTTGGTGTTCAAGCTTGGTAGTATCTGGGGAGCACCAAGGGTTTAACACACAGTCGAGGATCAAACTGAGCGCTTGGCATATGTGTGGCATTTACTCTACCTGCTATCTCCCTGGTCCTGACTTGCCCTTAGTTCAAGAACAAGACTGTCTACAACCTGATGTTCAGTTTTTTAAAATGCAAATGACTTTGCAAACATGCGAAGTTTTCTTCTTAATTCACTTTACGGCAAAACCTCACCTCAACCACTGCGCAGTCATTCAATCTCTCTCTTATAAAGAGTCTGAAGGACCTACAACTCCTGCTTTAATATAAACAGGGAGGCACACAGTATTGTTCCCTTAGAACTGAAAACAGAATTTTAAACCCATTGATTGAAGGATTTCAGAAAGGAATTATGACTGGGGGGAAGTTGTGGCCTGTACAGGAGCTAACATTTGTGCATCAAGGGGGAAGAATGCGATGTGGTGAGGGTGAACGAGAAAAGGGAGGAGGAGGACAGAAATGGTGAGAAAGAGCTCAGAAGAGGAAATGTTTCATGGACGTCTCTTCCTCCTGAAACCTGCACAAAGCCTTCAGACGCCAATGCTGACCTAACATTTCACTAAGGGCACTTAGCTATTTACAATGTCACTCACAACCCTTGCAAAACATCATACCCAAAGGGGCCTTGAGAATTTGAGAATTGTGACACAAGAAAAAAAAAAGTCGTGATTAAGATTGTACTGACTAAATATGTGCAAATTTCTCCTCTTTAAGAACCTTGTAGTACTTCTTGGTATTATGGAATCAAGCTTCATTTCAGTCAAAATATAAAGATAAAGGTCTTAGGTTTTGTTTAGGGGGGTACTTCTAAAAGCAATCATAATGAAAGTCAGACCTCTCAGCTATGACTAAAGAGTTGGAAACCATATAGGCAGCTGGTCTTAGGTGAATCCAAACAGAAGCAAACCAACGAAAAGTAAAAATTCTCAACCTGATTGCACATAGAGTCATCATTTATAAATGATCAGTTGGGGCCAGGGGCCGGAGCGACAGTCCAGCGGGTAGGGTGTTTGCCTTGCACGAGGCCGGCCTATGCCAGCCCAGGTTCAATCCCGGCATCCCATATGGTCCCCCGAGCACCGCCAGGAGGTAATTCCTGAGTGTAGAGCCAGGAGAAACCCCTGAGCATTGCGCGGGTGTGACCCCACAAAAAAAAAAAAAAAAAAATCAGTTGGGGCCAGAGACAGAGAGTACAAGGTGAAGGCATTTGTCTTGTATCCTACTGCTCTGATTCAATTCCTAGCATGACATCTGGTCACCTGAGCACTGTCAGTGATCACAGAGCCAGGAGTAGTCCTGATCACTGCTAGGTGTACCCCTCAAACTCCCAAACCAAAACAGACAACAACAAAAAAGATGAACTGCAGAGATTTTCCCCTCAAACTTGAACATTATCAGGACCCCCAGAAAGATACAGGTGAGGCAGTCAATGGGGCCCCATGTTCAGTGTGTGTTTCTGTCTATGCTATAAGCCAGGAACTTCACTGGGGGAGGTGACTTATGTATTCAAGATGGGATCAGAGCATTCTTCACTTTCCAGGGTCCCAGGTGATTAAACTATGCGCACCCTGGAGAACAAGTCAGCAAGGCAAGGCACCTTCTCTCTGTGTGGAATCCCAGGAGTCTCACTTTCTTCCCCCACAACAGTAAGAAAAGATTCCTGGCCTGTGTCATGCTTACCTGAAGGAGAAACTTCCTTATGGGAATCTGAAGGAAGGAGAAATCTAAACTAGGCGATCAAGACACTACTTTGCATAAGATTTGGGGATTCTGGGTTAAATCTAATTTTAAATACTTTTTCTGTGTTCAGAGGCACTTTGGTCGTCCTTGGGGACTACTCCTGGCTCTGTGTTCAGAAGTGACTCCTACCAGAGTTCAGGACACCATATCTTGTGTCTGGTTGGCAGCACAAGATAAACGCATTAAGCCTTGTACTATCACTCTGGTTCTCTTTCACACCCACTTTTCTTTCTTCTTTCTTTTTCTTCTTTCTTCTTTTGCTTTGAAGCATAAGAAACATAAGAGAAAGTTGGCTTCCTTATAAAATTGTTTGTTATAGAGAATTTGCTGTGAGCAGTTGCTTAAGACCCTGCTATAATTTGCAGGAGTGCCACGAGCAAAGGTAAATAAATCTTGTTTGAAGTCACAAGGAAGGAGAAATTCTAGACCATGCAAGTGATGCCCTTACAGAAGAAATTCACATACTGTGGATTTGCCAGTTCATTTCTAGATGCCAAATCACCTCTTCTTACTAAAGCCGGAAAACAGAATCGTAAGGTTGAATGTCAGGGGTGAGTTCGGTGTTTGCTTTGCTTGAAACTTCATGTTCACCCAAGATTTTGTCTGTCTATTATTTCTAAGTGCTGCAAAAAAGCAGGGAGACAGCCTGTGACAGGCTAATTCACTCTTGGCAGTCTGTGACACTGGGCTGTTTTCCCTCATCCTGATGTGACTGTTTTAATAGTCTCTGGCAGCTTTGCTTGGCTCGAGTTGAACAGCCACTTCATAGTGCCAAAAAAGAAATCTGGGAATTTTCTGATCTGCCTTTATTGGCTTTCCAAGTCTGCTTTGAGGACATGAAGCATTGGTTCTGGTTGGTCATGAAGAAGAAGTCAGAGAATATAAACTTTGGTGAATGAAAAAGAACAAAGGGAAGTCAGGAGTTACTCCACACTGCATTTGCCTATTTATATTGGCCTAGTTACTTCCGTGCTTACAGCAAGCCTTTACCAAGTTTGCTTTCCGCTCTGCCTCACTGATGGGCAGCTCTCGCATGCATTAGCAGCAAGTTGAACATTAATAACAACAGGCTGAAGTCTGGCTTCATAAGGAAAGGCTGCATTCAGCTTAAGTAATAAAGGTAAGAGTGTTTTTTAATTCCTTTTCAAAGACTTGTTTGGCGTTGTTTGGGGGCTACACTGATGGCGCTGTGGGGCTACTCCTAGCTCTGTGCTTAGGGGATCATGGGATGCTGGGATGTGGTCTCTACAACTCCCTCATGCAAAGCCTGCCTCAGCCCACTAAGCTATCACTCAGGCCCCCAATATGTCAGGCCTTCAATTCCTTTTCTTGTTTTTCACTTTTCATTTTTTTAATTTTTGCTTATTTTTGGGCCATGCACAGCTAGGCTCAGGACTTAGTGCTGACTTTGCACTCAGGAATCACTCCTGGCAGGGCTTGGGGGACCATATTGGTGCTGAGGATCAAACCTAGGTTGGCCACTTGTGAGGCAAGTGCCCTACCCACTGAACTTTCCCTCCTGCCCTTCTTCAAGTCCTTTTCTAAAGCAGCTACTCATGGAGCTAATCAGTTCCATCCCTTGGTCAATTTATGAAAAAGTGTTTTACAACCTAGGTGAAAACAGTTTATTAAGTTGAACCTGACACAGCCAGAAACTCAAGAAATGTCTGTTCATAGGAATTCGGTGTTGAATCACTTTGCAGTCTTCAACACCTTCTGGGATAAGAGCACAAGAAGATGGGGTAAGTGTCACCAGTTTGATGTCGTTAATGCCTTATTCAGCAGCCAGCCATCTAGGCAGAAAATTTCCTTTTCCTGCCCCCATCGAGGTGAGGGGCATTTGTCACTCAAAAAAAAATACTCCTGAACAAACTGTCACTTGGCAGTGGTAAGCGAAGCCAGAGGCAGAATACAAACATTTCTAATATGCTCGCTGCCAATTCCACAAAATGAAAGTTTGACTGTTGGAAGTCCAGAAGCCATTTGGGGTCAGCCATCACGGTTAACACACTGCAAGCTGGGGAGGAACACAGGGTCGGAAGTGAGTGCCAATCCTTTCCCCTGGCTGGGGTCTCCCAGGTCCTCCATATGAGGACCTGGGAGGTCCTCTAATATGATGCATGGCAGCTGCCTTTGAGTGTTCCTTCTCCAATCCCTTTCCATATCTCTCCCCACTGCCCATACACCTGGGCTTAGAGTGGCATGGGGTCCTGAAATCCAGGAGAGGTTGACTAGAAAAGATGTGCTGCATCCCAAAGCCCACACTGTGATCACTTCCCTCAGTTTCTTGGAACCCTCCTGCCACCTTCTGCCCAGCTGTGCATGTTCAGGCTGCAGTAGGATAATTCCTCTGCGGTGGTCTTGTTCACAAGAGTTTTCTTCCTCAATAACTCAGGCCCTCAACTCACAGGGGACTGACTTGCTCCACTCTGGTGTTCACCTTGATAAAGCTCCCAAAAGGGTAATTTCTTCCCATTCAAAGCCTCAGGCCTGGAAGAAAGTTATTTGCAGTAGGTCCCTGAGGGGCTTGCAGCTTCATACAACACCTGAAAATTCCCTTAAGACAACTACTTGGTTCATTTGACTTGGGCCAAGGGACTGGAAAAAAGAAACCAGACAAAATATAAACCAGCCGGGACAATAGTACAGCATATAGGGCAGTTGCTCTGCACACAGTCAACCCGAATTCAATCCTTGACATCTCATATGGTCCCTTGAACATGGCCAGGAGTAATTCCTGAGTGCAGAGCCAGGAGCAACCCCTGAGCATTGCCGAGTGTTACCCAAAAAGCCAGTATATATATTACTAAAAAGCCTATGTATGTTGCTAGCCAAAAGTCAAAGGAAAAGGGGTCAGAGATGAAAGGATCATTGCAAAGGAGAAATCTTGAAGAGGCACCTGCCTAAGAGCAGAAACTCAACCTGACAGTACTCTAGGAAATGCAAACAATCAACCGTTAGAATAACACAGATATGGGTCAAGCAAATAAAACATTGAGGAGGTGCACGGAAGGAGGAAATGAATGTGTTCAGTAACTCAGTAACTGCTGGTAAGAATATCAATTGTTTATCCACTCTGGAGGGGATGTGGCACTGGACAGGGAAGTGGGGCTGGACCTGACGGAGGTCAGTGTTTGCCCCTAATGTATACAGCCTAGAGACTCTCTTCTTGCAGATGTGCCCAATAGTTGTTTACAAGGATGCTTATCAAAACAGTTTCAATAATGACAGAAAAAAATGGAGATATTCTAAATACTCTTCAACATAAAATGGAAAAATAACAAAAAGTACATATCCACTTAAATGGAAGAACACAGACATTGAAATATGAATAATTCATGATACTGCAATGGACAATAATAGTCTATTATGAGTTTGAAAGCACACAAAAAATAATACAAATTTGGGGCGACAAGGTAAGGCAGTTGCCCTGCACATAGCTTGCCTGGGTTTGATCCCCAGCACCACAGATGATCCCCGAACACTGCCATGATTGATTCCCAAGCACAGAAGCAAGAATAAACCCTGAGCATGTATGGGTGTGGCCTCCCTAACAAGCAAAAGTATTTAGACTGTGTGTATTATTTGAGAATACAAGTCTGTGGAGTTGTGGCATCAAAACAGAGATAGGACAGGGGGAAACTTCACTATCATAACGTTGTTCCCTCTGCAGAATGGAGGGGTTGGACATACCAGGGCCACAATGGAGGGCAAACTAGCACCAGGAGATTCCATTGCTTTGAAAAGGAAACAAATGAAAAAAGGAGACAAGCATGGAGAGAAGGAGTACAACAGGGAAAGTGTTTTCCTGGCCTGCCGCCAACCTGGTTTTGCACCCTCGTAGAGATGATTCCACTAGGAATGATCCCTGAGCACAGAGCCAGAGTAAGCCCTAAACACAGATGGGTATGTCCTCAAAAAAAAAAAGCCACATATTGGTTCAGCGAACGTAGACACTTATGCATGTATATGAAGCAGTCCTCTTTTCCTATCATCATCATGACCTACATATTAGTGGACAGCAGGTGTTCTGGGTTGGGACGCCCCTCAGAGGTAGAGCCCCGCATGTGTGCAGCCCTGGGTTCCATTCCCAGCATCTCTCTCCCCACCCCCAACCAAAATGGCTATTTTAACCTGTTGATATAATTTTTTAAAAATCTGACAAACTAAATTAGTTTCTTTTTTCTTTTCAGTTCCTGAGTCCCATGAAACACCAGTGAACTCAAGTGATGTAAAATGAACTCATTGGACATAACCAAGTCGATCTGACCAGCAGTCCTCTCCTTGGCTGGAGCTACACGTCAGTGCTCAGACTTCCAGAAACTCTTTGTTTCATTCTCCTTTAAATACTACATAGGGAGAAACAAAAGGAGAGACCCCCTATGGCTTTAAGTCAAACCCTTAATTTCATTTGAATGTAGTTTTTTGTCATTTAATTACTGCCATTTTTTCTTTTCTTTTCTTTTCTTTTTTTTTTTTGTTACTGCTTCCAGATTGCTGTGTAATTTTTGTAGCCATGCGGATTTGATGAAGAGTCCAGGAAGAACTAGCCACATAATTAAGGACAGAACAGTATCTTCCACTTGCATCCATCTTTCCCCATCAAAGAAAGATTTTCTGTTTTCTAATCACACATTGCTAGCTTCTAGGTTTTCACTTCAGACAAATGCATTCTGTTCAGAAATTGCTGCAAAGAATTTACAGTCTCTTGAGTAAACATGGATTTGAGTTTATACATCATCCCCAGAGTTCATTGGTACTCTGGAGTCAACACTGGAAAATGAAGGTGACCCTAAGGGAAATTCCTTTCTCACTCAAGTTTTTCTTAAACTGCTCTTACAGGGTCTCAGTCTGGAGTTTGCTATAGATTTGAAATGATCTTGCTACACCTGGATGACATTTGATTGTTTTGTTGTACTTCAATTTCTTTAAGAAACATTCATGTAAGAAGTAAAGAATTATTGGTCAGTTTCTAGAAAACAAGTGTAGGAATCTGATGAAGTTTGATGCCGGGACTGTCTAGAGATGTGACCAGGATGAAGGAGACGAGTGGCTTCCCAGCTTCCAGGCTATGATCATGCCAGGCCTCAACAGGCAACAGGGAGGGAGTGTTCCCAGTAGCCTAGGAACCAGGGCAAAAGCACCACAGCAGGAAACAGGCCAGGAAGTAGCTCCTCTCTTTCATTCCTCCTCACTTCTTTCAGTTATCAGCACACCCCAAGCACAAAGCAGAGTAGAAGGGAATAAAGTCTGATTCCAGGGCCAGTTTCCAGAGCACAGAGAAAAGTGAAGGAGAGTAACTAACACACCAACTTACTGAAAAGTGTCTGGATGACACTTAGGTGTGTCTCTGTGCTCAACAGTCCATGCTGATCTCTGCACGGTCCATGCCATTGCAAGGAGTGTGTGTTCTCTGTTTGGACTCTGGGGTAGTTGTATTCCCATCCATGCTCTGACTCTCAAGCTTTTTTTACTGGGGTATAACAATCAGCCAGTTTAAGATTATGCTTTGAGCAAATACATATAGATGTTTGAGTGGAGGAGGAGGTAAAGTTTTTCACAGGCAGCATATTTTTTCAACTATCTGATTGTTTTTTCAACTATCTGATGAAGTTTTTCAGGGGCTGGAGTGATTATACAGTGGGCAGGCCACTTGCCTTACATGTGGAAGAACTGGGCTTGCACCTCATGTAGTCCCCAAAGCCTGCCAGGAATAATCCTTGAGCACAGGGTCGAAAATAAGCCTTGAGTACCACTGGGTTTGGCCCTAAAACAAACCAAAAATAGTCTTATAGCTGAGTTAAAAAAATTGATTCACCATGCAATAGAACATTGTAAATTGTTCATGATTGAGTTTCAGTCATATAGTGTCCCAACACCTATCCCTCTACCAGTGCACATTTCCCAACACCAATGTTAATAGCTGATGTTTTATATCTAAAAGAAGCATCTCTATTTCTGCATTGTAGGAATTGATAGTGAAGGTTCCTATTACCAGAGATGATGTCTGGATCACCAGAAAGTACATTACAGTTTCCCTAGTGATAAGATACAGTAAAATTTACATTAATTATGATGCTTTACTAATTTTGAAAAATATATAGACCAGGTGCAAAATCTTTTTCATACTAGAGAAATTAGTGAGCTGGATTAGTAAACATGACTCCCATCTGCGGACAAAAGTAACAAAATCTATTCTGCTGGTGAGGACAATAAAATCTGGTGGCTTTGCAATAACTGTGGAAGCCAAGTGCTCCTGGAGACAAACACATGCCATCACAGCCTGAGTGCCACCTCCTCTCACTCATCCCTAGAGCCTTTCTCCCCAAACCCCTTCCTTCTACTGTGAAATGATGCAGCATTTCATGATTAGCATCATCCTAGCATATCATGAGAGCCCAGTAAATGTTAGTGGTAGTAATAAAAAATATATTATCAAAGAAATTCACAGAATATCCAGAAAAGAATGTTTGGGGGGTGGGAGAAATTGTATAGTGGGCATGACAACAACTGACCTGGGTTTGATTGTATCACATGTGGTCCCCTGAGAACTGCCAGGAATAATCCTTGAGCACCAAAAATAAGCATGGAGCACAGCCAGGTGTGGCCAAAACCAGAAAAATAATTTTTTAAATTAAAAAATCACCCTTTGAGATGGGTCTTCAAGGGTGAATGGAGTCTTCTACAAAGTGAAAAAGATCATGAGATTGGCTAAGAGTTTTGGTTTAAGGGATCAGCATTGGAGAAGGTAGCAAATATTGGTTATAAATGAGATGCAAGTGGATGAGTCACTTTAATGAGCAACAGATTTTACTAAATCAGATTAATATTGGAGAGCTAATATTTAAAGAATAAGTGAGGGAATGGCAATAACGGTCATAAATAATGTCAGTTAATATTTCTTGAATGCCTATTATATACTCAGGTTTTTAATTTGGTAATTCTAAGTCACTCACATGTTTTAATATAGTCACTGTCACAACCGGTCCTATAAAAAGTTTCTCTTACCCACTACACCAGGTACAGGTATAGTGCTACAGGTGATTTTAAGAAATGATATACAGTTCCTAAATTCTGATGTGCTTTCTATGTACAAGAGGTAGCTGGGTCACAGAATTTTCATTTCAGACTTGGAAGGCATTGTTAAGTTATTAGCTCATTTGCTTTTCTTAATAATACCAGGAGTCAGACTAGCAAAGATATTATTAGCAGAGTGAATTCCAGAAACTTGTTTGGAGTCACATAACCTACAAGACTGTAGCAATGAATCACTTGACTGCAGGTAGGTCAAGCCCAGAGTCTTACCCTTTACCGTCCCTGTCCCTGTGCTCTTCTATTCTCTCTATGGACACCCTCCCTGGGAAACCTATTACTGCGCTTAACTGGGTAAAAGACTGAGGTTACAGACACAGATGGGAAGTGGCTCTGACCTCCAAGGAATTCAGAGTTGCATGGAGAAGAGTGTCCTGGTTACAGTAATTTTGTAATTGTAGCAGTTAAGATAAAAAGCTATAACACAATAGTAATTTCTTGTACAAGGACTTAATGGCTCTGTGGTGAGATTGAACATTGTTCTCTAAGGAAATATTTCTTGATCATTTTTAGCAAAAATTCTTGTTTATTTATAACAAGAATTCTTGTTTATTATTTAGGGTTTGCTAGAGGGGCGGTCTTAAGGGGTGGTTGGGAAAATTGAAAATAATGGTTGCGGGAAGTGCAATGGTGGTGGGTTTTGTGTTGGAATATTGAATGTCTAACGAATTATTATGAACAACTTTGTTTAAAAATATATAATTAAAAAAAGAAAAGCTATAGGGAGAGGGGATCCAACAGAGGCTGCAAGGATTTCAGAACTGGGGAGTAACTTTCTGGAGGGTACTAAGATTTCCACTAGGTGGCTCCTAGCTAGACTAGGAGGATTGCACTGATCTGACAAGACTTGGAAGAACTCTGGAGGTGAAAAGATATTTTTTGCTAAGATAAAGAATTCTTGAGAAGCTGGTAGGTTTGGATTAGCATTGACCATGGAGCTAAGGAACAGCTTAGAGGGTAGAACAGGAAGACCACAGAGTTGAAGGCGCAGGTGAGTGGGATGTGCTCTGTATATTCTGGTCTGAGGCAGTCCAGGAGGCAGTGCTAGCCACCAGGAGAGGCAATGACAGAGAAGTTTTAGAAGGGGAAGTCTGGAGGTCAGAGGAAAGAGGTTAGTTTCAGATGAATTACTTTGAGGTAAGCATGGGACCTCTTAGTGGACAGGCATGCAGCAAATAATTAGAACATCTAAAGATAAGAAAACGGACATCTATTATGATATCCAGGGCCTATAAAACCATCTACAATAAGCCATGGAAATAAAACAGCTTCACATCCAGAAAGTTGTGACCTCGCAACATACACATACTATTTACAGAACAAATCTTGGAAGTACCTGATGGCCTTATCCCAGAAATAGGATAAGAATGTTGGAATCTCGGGGCCATAGCACAGCAGATAGGGCACTTGCCTTGCACGCTGCTGACTCAGGTTCAATCCCCAGCATCCTCTATAGTCCCCTGAGCATCACCAGGAGTAATTCCTGAGTGCACAGCCAGGATTAACCCCTGAGTATTGCTGGCTGTGACTCAAAAAGCAAAAAAAAAAAAAAAAAGAAAGAAAAGGAAAGAAAGAAAAAAAAGAAACTTGGAATTTGGCCTTCTGAGGAGTAATTTGCATTTGGAAAACAGGGGAGGCAAATTACTCAGGATAAAATGTTTTGATATAAAAAAAAATGGTACCTGTAAAGGGAAGAAAACAATATTTTAAATTATGCTTGGCACTGGCCTAAAGGCAGTTCAGAAAGAGCTCTTTTAAAGAAAGTGCCTGCCATAGAGGCAGGCTGGGGAGTAGCCGTAACTAGGGACACTGGTGTGGCACTGGTGGAAGGATGGGTGCTGGAACACTGTATGACTGAAATCAATCACAAACAGCTTTGTAATTGTATATCTCATAAACTTAAAAAAAAGAAGAAAGAAAGAAAAAGCTCTCTCTTGTTTCTTTAGGATGATGCTTACTAAAAAGGAATGCTAAATCAGATAGTGGATAGTGCATGGTTCAGATGGAGTCAAGGTAAAATTAAAAGCTCAAAGAGCAATTTCTTTTTAAGGATAATCAAATACAAGGTCAATTGATTTGAAGGAAGAAAGCGAGTCAAAAGAGACCAGGACCACCAGGAAAGGGGGTTTCCTTGGATTTGGGGCTCTGGACACCTTGTGCACATTTCCTTAGTCTGGACCCAGTGCTTTGAATCAATAAGAGGCTTATTAAGCAACAGGAGTAAAATTTAATTCATGAGAGCTAAGGGCAGAGACCAGGGCAGGTCCTGGAGAGCTGTTCACAGGTACATGTTCTGGGAGCCCTGGTCTTATACAATGAGGCACAGTCAGTGGCATATAAGCCCATTTGAATCTGAGAATCAACTAGTGAAATGTTAATGAACCAGCTACTTGGATGTTCCCTCTGTAGGTCAGTCAGTCCTCATTTCACCAGTCTGGAGGGAAACTGACACCAGGTTATTCATCTTTCCCTGATCATTCTGGAATTCACTGTTACCTAGGCTGTGCTACGGAGCAGAGATAACAGCAATCAGCAGCCTGAAAATGCAACATCAGATTCAGAAAATGCCAAGTGTACGCCTGGACCATCAAACCTATACTTATGGGAAGTCACTGATCTTTAGCAGTAACATTATAATAATGCTCGTGTGAGGTGCTGTTATCCTTATAAACGATATAAGGCAAGGGATAGGTGGTGGACGTGGACCCACTTAAAGTATGTGCGGTTAGGTGGAAAGCTGGGAATGCCCCTTAGGTAGTTAAGGAGCGGGCACTGCATAAAATGGATTTCACCATGCTGGGGAGCTTCCTGAAAACTTTTGAACATGAAATTAGTCAGCAGTGACTAGTCCAGGGCACAAAAAGTCATCTTGTCTAAATATGGATGAAAGTGGAGTGAAACAAGTTTCTTAGAAGCCTGCAGGCAATATCCAAAAGCTAATCCGGCTACTTCCACGAATCCAGGGCTTTGCAATAAACTCTGGAATGAGGGGTAGTCCTCATTTGAAATTACGTCAGATCCAAAAAAGTAGGAATTCCCACTAAAAAGGAAAAAAGAAAGCCACCCTCCTTTACTTTACATTTTCATGGAAAGTTTTATGCCTTTTTTTTTTTGGTCCCCTTCCTTCTCTCCCGGTCTGCTGACACCCTCTAATTAGTGCTCTCATCTCTGCCTCTGGCAACGTTCCTGCTGTAGGTGGCTGGCGTGACATCCAATGCCAGCCCCTGCAGCGCTATTAGGGCCCCCGTGGCTCACAAACAAAAAGCCAGAAAGCCTGACCCAACTATTTTCCTATGAATAGAACATGCTTTCTTTATCAAGATAAAAGGTGTTTGTGTGCATCTATTTGTATAGAGAGGAGCTATACATATAGGCTTAAATATAGGCATGTGTATTGCATGTGAGTTTCTGCATCTATTTTAAAAGGCTCAGGGTCAGAAATATTTTGGTGTGTCCTCTGATAGGACTGGAAAACTCCAGAAAGTCTATTTAAACAACTGTCCTCCCGCTATGAAAGGCTAAGAGAGTGAAACTTTCCAAGAAAGTTAAATGAAACTTACTTGATCGTGAGATTAAAGAGATACATCACCCTCCCCGTTCAACTTCTTTAGACTTTCAACTTCTTTAATGATATCTGAAAGTTCTTTTCCTGGTAATTGAAACCTCAGAGTCTCTGCAGTTCCAGCCCCCTCCAAATTCCAGTGGAAAGGATTGTCCCCCTGCACAATCAAAATTTTACAATATTATCAAGTGCTTACCAAGAGCTGAGCACCCTTCCTCTTTGACCAAAGAGAACTTGGTGGTGCTATATGCAGGTCTTGGGAAAGTGAACCTTACTCTCCTTAAGTGGCCCACATCAGGCAGGTAAGTGGAGACATGAAGATGGAGGTGAAAACAGCATACACACAAAGCTGCATGCTGTGACTTCTAGGTGTGCGTGGCTCTTTTTTAAGCATCCCAACGAACTTTTAAAACTGATTTGGTTAAAACACTCCTGAAATTCGTATGGAATAATAAACCCCCACGGATAGCTAAAGCAATCCTTGGGAAAAAGAAGATGGGAGGCATCACCTTTCCCAACCTCAAACTGTACTACAAAGCAGCAGTAATTAAAACAGCGTGGTACTGGAATAAAAACAGACCTGTGGATTTATGGAATAGAGTTGAGTATCCTGACACCCACCCTCAAAGACATGATCAGTTAATCTTTTGACAAAGGTGCAAAGAGTCCAAACCGGAGTAAGGAAAGCCTCTTCAACAAGTGGTGCTGGGAAAATTGGACAGCTACATGTAAAAAAATGAATTTGGATCTATGTCTAACACCTTGCACAAAAATCAGATCAAAATGGATTAAAGATCTCAATATCAGACCTGAATCCATAAGTACATTGAAGAAAATATAGGAAAAACCCTCCATGACATTGAAACTAAAGACATCTTCAAAGGTGAAACACCATTAACAAAGCAACTAGAAGAAAAGATAAACATATGGGATTACATGAAACTAAAGAGCTTCTGCACCTCGAAAGAAACAGTGACCAAGGTAGAAAGACAGTCTGCAGAATGGGAAAGAATATTCACCCAATACCCATCTGATAAAGGTTAATATCCAGAATATATCAGGCACTGGTACAGCTATATAAGAAGAAAACAGCCAACCCCATAAAAAATAGGAAGAAGAGATGAACAGAAACTTTGACGAGGAAGAAATTCGAATGGCCAAAAGGTATATGAAAAAATGATCATCATCATTAATCATCAGAGAGATGCAAATCAAAACAACAATGAGATATCACCTCACACCACAGAGACTGGCCCATATTCAAAAGGGTAAAAGCAACAAGTGCTGGCGTGGATGCGGGAAAAGGGGACTCTCATACATTGTTGGTGGGAATGTCGACTTGTACAACCTTTCTGGAAAACAATATGGACATTCCTCCAAAGACTAGAAATTGAGCTCCCTTTTGATCCAGCCATACCACTCCTGGGAATATACCCTGGGAATCCAAAAACACACAGCGGAAACACAATCTGAACTTTTATTTTCATAGCAGCACTATTCACAATAGCCAGAATCTGGAAACAACCAGTATGCCCGAGAACTGATGACTGGATAAAAGAAACTTTGGTACATCTACACAATGCAGCTGTTAGGAAAAATGAAGTTATGAAATTTGCCTATAAATGGATGGACATGGAAAGGATCGGTGTTGAGTGAAATTAGTCAGAAGGAAAGAGAGAGACATAGAATGACTGCATTTATTTGCATGACATAAATATATCAGGTGTTCTTACCAAAAGTGGAAATTACCGCAAACGTGAGGGAGTCAGAGGTTAGTTAAGACAGAGAAGGGAACATGTGTGAATAAATGTCAAAAGGGCTGATACCAACATAGAACTGAGCATTAAATACAGGCAAAAAAATGCACATGATGGCTTCCAAGTGTATGTAGTGCAACCCACAATGTGTAGGAGAAGGAAGGGAGAGAAAGGGAGAGAGAAAAAGAGATAAAGAACCTGCCATTTAGGCAGGCTATGGGAGGGAGAGGGAATTGGGGACATTGGTGGCGGGAAATGGGCACTGGTGGATGGCGGGTGCTGGAACACTATGTGACTGAAACCCTAAACATGAACGACGTTGTAATTGTATATCTTACAGTGGTATAATAAAATGTTTTTTTTTTTTTTTTTTTAATTTTTTTTTATTTTTACAATTACAAAGATATACAATTAAAAAGTTCATATTTGGGTTTTGGTCATACAGTGTTCCCGCACCCCCCCTCCACCAGTGCCCATCTCCCACCACCAACGTCCCCCGTTCCCCCCTCTCCCCCAGTCCACCTCCATGGCAGGTTCTTTATTTCTTTCCCTTTCTCTCTCTTTCTCCTTCCCTTCCAGACTATGTATTACAGAACATACATTTAAAGGTTGTCATGTGTATCCTTTTGCCTCTATTTAATGTTCAGTTCTAGGTTGGCATTAGTACCCTTGACAATTATTAGCACACTGTTCCATTTTCTGTCTTACCTAACCTCTGATTCCCACACGTTTGTGATAATTTCCACCTTTGACAAGACCTCCTGATATATGTTTCACTTGACCTTGGATATTGGTATCATAATATGTACATATATATTTATGCCATGCAAATAAATGCAGTCATTCTGTATCTGTCTCTCTCCTTCTGGCTAATTTCGCTCAACATAATCTTCTCCATGTCCATCCATTTATAGGCAAATTTAATAAAATGTTTAATTAAAAAAAGTGATAAAAAACTGACTTGGTTAGTCAAAAAAGTCCTCTCTCAGCAGACATGAATGTTTGGTGACCAGTCTGCAACTTAAAGACCAATGGAATAGCTATATACCATGTATGCTTCCAAATGACTTAGAGTGCTTGCAAATTCAACAGAATAAAAAGCTCAATGACATGATGAATTTTTGCTCCTTGATCCCAAATGCCTAAACCAGATGTTCAATTTGTTGAATGAATAGGAACTTTCATATTATTATTAGAAAACTTGGGGACCATGAGGTCTGCTCTCTGGGTTGAGAGAAGGAAGACTGTTCCATTTCTTTCAAGCTAAAATTTTGCTGTAGTTGTATCAGTAGGGAACTTCTGTACTTTCATGTTTTAAACACATCAGTTTTCTTTTTATTACGGAGAAACTTTCCGAGATCCATGCGCTTGGCGCTTTGAGCCACATTCTTTCACAGCAGCTGGAATCAAACAGAATCAGCCCACGAAGGGAGATGTAAAGAGCAGTGGCAACTGGACCAGAACCTCATGTTCTCAGGCTGAAAGGCGCTGACATCAAACATTCTGAAAACTGAAGCTTTCTAAAGCTTCTTAGTGGAGAAAGATAATTTCTCTACTAAGATTATTAGGGTTTACAGGCAAACTGGAGTAGGGCTACTCTTTCCCTTTATTCTCAAATGCTGTGAGGTCACTATCAGGGCTGCTAGTGGTGACCAGGTAGCAGTGATGTCTTAGACCTATACATCACAGAGTTTCTAGCAATGCAACTGAGAGAGTGGAAGCATGGACGAAAGCATTTGAATACTTCCACAGTCAAGGAATGCAACCTTTGACAAACTGGTTTCTGTTCAGAAAGGACAAGGATCATGCCCTGAAGTCGATCTCTGAAATGCATCTAATATTTAATATTCATTAAATCACTTATAACTTTATAAGCAATCTATCAAGAGCAATCAGCAGAGATGCAGAGTTATCTCGATGAACAACAAAAAATACATATTAAGGGTTGTGGTTCAAGAGATAGTACAGAAGATCAGAGGATAGGGTGCTTGCCTTATACTTGACTAACCCAGGTTTGATCCCCAGCATCATATATATGGTCTCCTGAGCACCGCCATATCTATATCTCTATATCTCTATAGATACAGAGAGATGTGTATGTATATATGTATATATACGCACATATATGCACCACACATATATGCACCACATATATATACATATAATGTATATAAATATGTAAATATGAAATGGGATTGATCAAGGTATAATTGCAGAACTCCAGGGTCCTGTCCATCTCTGACAACAAACTTGGAATGATTATTATTGCATTAAAGTAACAAATGAAAAGAGAGAGCCATGTAATTTAGAGAATGAGATGATTATTCATATGAATGGAACATTAAAACTGGGTTCAATCATTAATAAAAACTTGTGACAAATGAACAGAGCAGACAGAACTTGATCAAACTTGGATTTGTCAATATCTTCCAAGAAGATGCCTACCCATTGTGGCACCTGGTTCACATGTCACAGAAAAAATTAACTGTCAAGTAATTTGTGCTATGAATGATCATGGGGAGAAAATTCTGAAAGGAAGGTGATCATATAATCATAGTAATCTTTTCTTTTTTTTGTCTTTTTGGGTCACACCCGGCAATGCTCAGGGGCTACTCCTGGCTCTGCACTCAGGAATTACACCTGGCGGTGCTCGGGGACCATATGGGATGCTGGGGATCGAACCCAGGTCAGCTGTGCATAAGGCAAACATCCTACCCGCTGTGCTATCTCTCTGGCCCAACTTCATCATTATTATAGAATTAAAAAAAAAAAGATCGGGGGTGGCTGGAGCGATAGCCCAGCGGGTAGGGCATTTGACTTGCACGCAGCTGGCCTGTGTCAGCCCGGTTAGATTCCCGGCATCCCATATGGTCCCCTGAGCACCGCCAGGAGTGATTTCTGAGTGCAGAGCCAGGAGTAACCCCTGAGCATTGCCGGGTGTGAACCAAAAAAGCAAAAATAAATAAATAAATAAATAAATAAATAAATAAATAAAATAAAAGCTGGAGCCCATGTTCCGTTCCCAGCACGACATGCTCCCCAAGCACTGTCAGGTGTGGCGCCCCAACAACAACACAATAAAATTTCTAAAAAAAAAAAAAAAAAGATGGGGGTGTGCTGAGAGAAACTTTGTAGGCTAGCTAAGGTTTCCTTTCAACATTTTGAATGGAATAAATCCACACAAACAACAGCTGCACCCTGGTCCCCAGATTCTCTAAGAGCTGGAGGCACTAGGTGAATGGTCACCTCCACGATCCAATTTGAGATGATCCTGGGTGAGTCATTGGCTATTAGACACCATCATTCACCTTCCACAGTGAAAATTCTCATTCCTTTAGCCCATAAAAGCCAATGGAGAAGCTGTTCAGGTAGCTCTGATCCAAATTTCAGATGCAAGGCACAGAGATTTTTGCACATACGGATCAGTGAAACAGGCCAATTGGCCCTTTTGCAGTGTGCCAGCTATATGGGGGTTCTGGCCACACTGTTCTCTAGTGTTGCAGCTCTCAAGCAATTACTTGTGGCCACTAAGTGACAGACATTAGGCTAGTGATGTCGGGGCTATTTCCAACATCTGCATTTACCTCTCAATAAAAACTGAACACTAAAACACAAATTGGAGGGACTGCTGATATAGTACAAGGGTAAAGTGCTTGTCTTGTACCTGCAGCCAATGTAGGTTTGATCCCAAGCACCCTATTTCGCTAGAGCACTGCCAGGAGTGATCTCTGAGCACTGCCAGATAGTGACCCAAACAACCAAAATAAAGAAATAGGATGGGTTGGGGAGGAGGGAAGAGCCCTTCCCTACCTTGTAACCTTCTAGCTTTTCTTCTCACCCATCCCTACATTCATTTCAGGCTATTTTAAATACATTCTTCCTCAATGATGATGAATATTTCATGTGATTGGGCTTCAGCCCTGCAATCCTGATGAGGTGGCTGCCTTGGAGGGGGTGAGGGCTGGTGACTATTGTTTGAATCTCAGAAGGCCCCCAGAAACCCTCAGCTGGCGAGTGTTCCCCACCCTAGAGTGCCGTGCGTGCTGCCACCACCCATGGCTCTGTTCCAAGAATTCTTGACGTTGAGAATTAGCTCAGCTCCTTATAATTTAAGCAAGACTTAATTTCAACGAATGGTTCCGTTACCATCTGGGAAAGGCCTGGCAGAGAGTTAGAAACACCCTCTAAAATGTTTAGTCTGTTTGACTCTGAATTTCCCTAATATTTTCCTGGAGTGTCTTTTGCTAGTTAGCAGCTATTACTGGAGCTTAATCTTGTTCCTTGCCCACTTTCATCTACTTGGAGCAAATGTCTGCACTTCTCCCTTCAGTCTCCAGTTCCTGCCTCTAATGACTGATTTCTTCCTTCTCTTTCACACGTACGGCTAGATACTATAGGTGTGTTCATAATGTCTTTCCCACACTGGGCAATCACTTAGCTTGACTAATTTATACATGAAGTAACTGGGAATAAATGTGGTCTGTGAAACTTAAAGCCATATATCTGTAATTCAACTACCACTTAGTGAGAGCCCCCCAAAAAGACTGTTGCAAAAACCCATGGGTGGGTAAATAAAGGATGGTTTTAATTAATTACAGTAAAAATAAACAATAAGTAAGTTTACCTATATTGAGTATGTTTCTAATATGGTGTGACGGACTCAGGTACACCTGGCAGAGCAGAAATGAGCTTTCCCCGTTGAACCCCCTGCATTCCATGGACCACAAGAGCAACTTCCGACCGAGTCCACCATCCCGATGGAGCCTCGGAGGAGCCCAGAGAAACCCCCACACCTTGCTGGCAGTGATCTTCACAATCCACACTCCACAGCTGGTAAGATCTCCACCCAGAAGATTAATTCAGTCTCCAGTCAGGCTTGTCAGAAACCCAGCCTACAAAGACCCACCCTGCAGAGACCCGCCCTTCAGAGGAGAGTATTTCAAGCCCAGGAATGCTTGAGCCTAAGACTCAGGTACACCCGGAAGAGCAGAAACCAGCTTTCTGGTTGCGCCCACGGCCGCTATGCGGCCACGCAATTTACCTCCAAATTACCGTAAATATTATACCCACCCCTCTGAGAGAGCCCCACAAAGTAATGAGAATATAGCGCCCACATGGCAGAGCCTGGCAAGCTGTCCAATGTGTGTTCGATATGCCAAATCCAATAACAGAAATATTTATTTTCCTGACCCTCAAAGAGCCCTTAATACAGCAGCAGTAAGAAAGGCAAACAAGCAGTGCCTGATAAAATTTCACGGCCATCCTAGGCTGCCAAAGCGAAGAAGGACTAAAATGACTGTCTGTACTTTCAATGCATGTATGCTGGCATCGGAAGCATATATTGAGGATCTGATGGTGCAAGCGCAAAAGATCAAGTATGACATCATTGGTCTGACTGAGATGAGGAGGCATCAGTTGCATCATGCTGTAATTGACACCAGAGAAGAATTGTTCCTTGGAACATGCGGCGAAAGAGGCATCGGTGGCGTTGGTGTCCTTGTCAATACGAACATGGCCGTCAACATTGCTTCATTTGAATGCCTAACAAACCGAATAGGATGATTACAGTTGAAGAGAAGTGGCCCACTGCCAGAAATTTCTATCTTCATTGTCTACGCACCAACATCCACATACAAAGAAGATGAAATTGAGAAATTCTACATAGAATTGGAGTCCTATAAAAAAAGATCACACCTTCTACAATATCATAGTGGGTGATTTTAATGCCAAGATAGGACCAAGAAGATCGGCTGAAGAACTCCACATAGGGACCCATGGCCTAGAATGGAATGAACAGGGTGAGAGACTATCTGAGTTCATCATGTCCACCAAGACCATTCATGGGAACTCACAGTTCCAGAAGGCTGAAGCCAAACGTTGGACATGGGAATCTCCTGGAAGACAGTTCCACAATGAAATTGCCACGTCATCTTCAATCGATGGCTTTGTCTGACAGATGTTGCTGTCATCCCCAGATTCCAAACAGGATCGGACCACCGTCTCTTTCGTGCAAAATTCTACTTCAAGCAACAGGGAGAAAAGTTTAAGAAGAGAACTCCCAGAATGACCACCTACTGGGAACTCTTTGGCACCATTGCAGCAACATGGGAAGATACCATCATTGGCGACATCGATGAAGAATACAACTGACTGGTTCAGCACCTCCATGATTGTGCGAAGAATGCTGAGAGAGAGAAAGACACAAAAGGGACGCTTGTCTTCAGAAACTCTTGGGCTCATTCACCAACGTGGCAAGGCGCGAGCCTCAGGTGACCAAATCCTAATGTCCAAGCTTGCTAAACGGTGCAGAGAAGCGATAAAAGAAGACCTCAAAGACAGAAGAGCAGAAATACTGGAAGATGCACCAGAAGCCGGGAAAAGCATTCGCACTGCCTGCCTGTCCTTTGCCAAATATAAGACCAAGATGACTGCCCTCCGATGCCCTGATGGATCTATCACATCTTCCAGAAAGGCAATGGAGAAGATTATCCAGGACTTCTACTCAAATCTCTTTGATAGCCACGTCCACATGCCCACATACCAAATTCCACAGGATGGATATGTCATTCCCAACGTTTTCCCTTCTGAAATCCGACATGCTATCTCATCGGTAAAGAAGGGAACAGCACCAGGCCCAGACAAAGTCAGACCAGAACACCTGAAGAATCTGCCCTCGGTACTCATCAATACATTAGCTCAGTTCTTCACATGCTACCTGTCCGAATGCAAGGTGCGCTCCCAATGGAAAACCAGCAGGACAGTTCTACTGTTCAAGAAGGGAGACAGTCACGACATCGGCAACTATCGCCCCATCTGCCTGTTGTCCGTCATCTACAAGCTGTTTACATGAGTCATCCTGAACAGGATTAGCAGAACACTAGATGAAGGACAACCATGCGAGCAAGCAGGCTTCTGGAAAGGATTCAGCACAATCGACCATATCCACACAGTAACCAAGCTCATTGAGGTTTGTAGGGAGTACAAGATGCCGCTCTGTCTTGCGTTCATTGATTTACAGAAAGCCTTTGATTCTGTGGAGACTGAAGCAGTCATCGAAGCCCTAGCCAAACAGGGGCGTTCAAACCCAATACATCAAGATCCTTTGTGAGCTGTATTAAGGATTCACCACCAGGATCTCACCATTCTACAAAGAAGTGATCATTAATGTGAAAAGAGGGGTTCGACAGGGTGATACCATTTCACCAAAACTCTTCAGCACCACCCTCGAGAACATCATGCGACAATTAGAATGGGAAGGAATGGGAGTGAAGATAGATGGTTGGCAGCTACACCACCTCCCGCTTCGCTGATGACATCATTCTAATAACACCAAACATTACCCAAACGGCACAAATGCTGGCTGACTTCGACCAAGAATGTGGAAAGATAGGTCTACAGCTGAATCTAAAGAAAACTATGTTCATGAAGAATGAACTAGTTCCTGAAGCCCCATTCACTCTCAATGGAACAAACATCTCTGAATGCAGCAGTTATGTGTACCTAGGTTGAGAAATCAACATGATGAACGACCTAAAACCTGAGCTGCGCAGGAGGAAGAGAGCGGCATGGAATGCCTTCAAAGGTATTGAAGAAATAGCTAAAAGGAAAAGAACTTCTGGCTCCGGGCACATCTCTTTGACTCCACCGTTCTCCTGCATTAACATACGCCTCAGAAACCTGGGCCCTACGAAAGCAGGATGAGAATGCTATTCGGGTCTCCCAGAGAGGAATCAAAAGAGCTATGCTTGGAATATCACGCCTCACTCAAGTGAGAGAAGGAATCCAGAGTTCTGACCTCCGTCGCTATTCCAGAATCAGGGACGCTGCCTCATTTGCCAAGGCATCAAAAATCAGATGGGCTGGACATGTAATGCGATTTGGAGATGACCGCTGGACTAGAGCCATTACTGACTGGATCCCACGGGATGTCAAAAGATTACGTGGTCAATACTCTGGTTTCTCTTCAGATCGCATAAATCTTTCGCCTTTTACTAAAAGATCACATGGCTGCCCACCTACAAGATGGTCAGACTTCCTTGTCAAGACCCTGAAGGAATGGTTTGAGGCTCTTCATATTCCTGAATTAACCAGATGCCATTGGGCTACATTTGCACGTGATAGGGTCCAATGTATATGTTACTGGCACCCGCTCGAGCAAATCAATGAATAACGGATTCAAGTGATCAAGTGATCAAGTGATCAAGTGAGTAAAAATATATTAAAACTTGGGGGAGAGTGATGGGGTTTGAGCCTACATCATTTGATGTGCTTAAGGAGTTATTTCTGGCTCTGTGCCCAGAAATGGCCCCTAGCAGTACTGAGGACAATAAGTGGTGTTGAGGATCAAACCATCACAACCACCTGCAAGGCAAGTGTCTCATGCCAGACCTCAAATCAACTTTCTTGAAGGTTTATCTTAAATTATCTGAATCACTGTGAACAAAATAGTTGCAGTATATAGATAATTATTTTTAAAAGTGATTCATAAAACTAATGCTATTCTAGCATGTCTGGCATGAGAAGAATACTGTTATTATTCTTGTTTGTTTTGTTTGGGGACCACACCCAATGCTTGGGGATGACTCCTGCCAGTGCTCGGGCACCATATGTGGTACTAGGAGTTGATCCAGATCAAATGAATGCAAGGCAAGTGCCTTACCTCCTGTACTATCTCTGGCTCAAAGAGAATAACAAGTAACTCTCAATTCTATGCAAAGGAAGGTCTCACTGCCATATGCAAAGGGTTTTTACTGCATTTATAGGGTTTTTTTTCCTACTTTGTTGTAGTACAAATGATGTTTGTTACAGATCTCTAGATCACTAGACATTCTGTTGTTCATCTATTTCCTTGTGCGGGCTCCAGTAACATTTCCATTTGACCCTATCATGTGCCAGTGTAGCCCAATGGCATCTGGTTGTTTCAGGAATACGAAGAGCCTCAAACCATTTGTTCATGGTCTTGATGAAGAAGTCTGACCATCTTGTAGGTGGGCGGCCACGTGATCTTTTGACATCCCGTGGGATCCAACTGGTAATGACTCTAGTCCAGTGGTCGTCTCCAAATCGCATTACATGTCCAGTCCATCTGATTTTCGATGCCTTGGCAAATGAGACAGCATCCCTGACTCTGGAACAGCAATGGAAGTCAGAACTCCGGATTCCTTCTCTCACTTGAGTGAGGCATGATATCCCAAGCATAGCTTTTTCAGTTCCCCTTTGGGAGACGCAAATAGTGTTCTCTTCCTGCTTTCGTAGGGCCCAGGTCTCTGAGGCGTATGTTAATGCAGGGAGAACAGTGGAGTCAAAGAGATGTGCCCAGAGCCGGAGGCTCTTTGTCTTTTTTAGCTATGTCTTCGATGCTTTTTGAAGGCAAATCATGCAGCTCTCTTCCTCCTGCGCAGCTCAGGTTTTAGGTCATTCATCATGTTCACTTCTCGACCTAGGTACACATAACTGCTGCATTCAGAGATGTTTGTTCCATTGAGAGTGAATGGGGCCTCTGGAACAAGTTCAGCTGTAGACCTATCTTTCCACATTCTCGGTCAAAGTTAGCCAGCATTTGTGACACTTGGCTAATGTTTGGTGTTATTAGAACGATGTCATCAGCAAAGCGGAGGTGGTGTAGTTGCCAACCATCTACCTTCACTCCCATTCCTTCCCATTCTAATTGTTGCATGATGTTCTCAAGGGTGGCACTGAAGAGTTTTGGTGAAATGGTATTGCCCTGCTGAACCCCTCTTTTGACACCTATGATCACTTCCTTGTAGAATGGTGAGATACTGGTGGTGAATCTGTAATACAGCTCACAAAGGATCTTGATGTATTGGGTTTGAACACCCTGTTTGGTTAGGGCTTTGATGACCGCTTCAGTCTCCACAGAATCAAAGGCTTTCTTTAAATCAATGAACATGAGGCAGAGTGGCATCTTGAACTCTCTACAAACCTCAGTGAGCTTGGTTACCGTGTGGATATGGTCAATTGTGCTGAATCCTTTTGGAAGCCAGCTTGTTAGCATGGTTGTCCTTCATTTAATGTTCTGCCAATCCTGTTCAGGATGACTCGAGTGAACAGTTTGTAGATGACGACAACAGGCAGATGGGGCGATAGTTGCCAATGTCGTGAATGTCTCCCTTCTTGAACAGTAGAACTGTCCTGCTGGTTTTCCATTAGAAGGGCACCTTGCATTCAGACAGGTAGCGTGTGAAGAGCCAAGCCAGTATATTGATGAGTACTGATGGCAGATTCTTCAGGTGTTCGGGTCTGACTTTGGGCCTGGTGCTGTTCCTTTCTTTACTGACGAAATGGCATGTCGGATTTTAGAAGGGAGAACGTTGGGAATGACATATCCATCCTTTGGAATTTGGTATGTGGACAGGTAGACGTGGCTATCAAAGAGATCTGAGTAGAGGTCCTGGATAATCTTCTCCATTGCCTTTCTGGAAGATGTGATAGATCCATCAGGGCGTCGGAGGGCAGTCATCTTGGTCTTATAGTTGGCGAAGGACAGGCGGCCATTGCGAATGCTTTTCCCAGCTTCTGCTGTATCTTCCAGTATTTCTGCTCTTCTCTCTTTGAAGTCTTCCTTTATCACTTCTCTGCACTGCTTTGCGAGCTTGGACATTAGGATTTGGTCACCTGAGGCTCACACCTTGCCACATTGGCAAATGAGCTCGAGAATTTTTGAAGACAGGCATCCTTTTGTGTTTTTTTCTCTCTCTCGGCATTCTTCGCACAATCATGGAGGTGTTGAACCAGTCGATGGTATTCTTCATCGATGTCATCAATGATGGTATCTTCCCATGTTGCCGCAATGGTGCCAAAGAGTTGTTACAGATATTTAAATTTATTGTAAATTGAATAATACTAGGTAAATACTAATAAAAGGTAAATTTCTTCTAAAAGTAGTCAGAAACAAAACCTGAAGTAGCAAGGGAGGGTCTAGCACAGAGTTTCTCAAACTATGGGTCATGGCCCCATCTGGGGTCATGTAACTAAATGTGGGAAATAGAAAATATTTTTTTTAAAAAGCTGTTTTCAGATGCTTTTATTTAATTATTGGTTAAGTGTTTGGCTTGTTTATCGCTTGTATAAACACATATACTGGGGTCACGTCTTAGGTGTAAAGGCACTACTAATAGAAAACTTTAAGAAGCCCTGCTCTAACATAAGAATCGTCACAGTCATTTACTTCTTGAAAATGAAGAAAGAAAATCAAAGAAGCATCTGGGAAACCTGTGTAATTGCAAACTGTAATTAGAAATTTCTGTTAAGACCTTGTGCTGACACATGTTCACTGTTGATTTTTTTCCTCTTTTGTGTTTTTTTTTCTTTTTGGGTCACACCCGGCGACGCTCTGGGGTTACTCCTGGCTCTGCACTCAGGAATTACTCCTGGCGGTGCTCGGGGGACCATATGGGATGCCGATTGAACCTGGGCCAGCACAGACTGGCAGCATGCAAGTGATAGGCCCTACCGCTGGCCTATCACTCCGGCCCCATCCCTTTTGTGTTTTTTGAGTCACATCAACAATGATCAGTGACTTCTCCTCAATCTTCACTCAGGAATTACTACTGGTGGTACTCAGGGGACTATACAGTATGCTAGGGATAGAACTCAGGTCTGCCATGTGCAAGGCAAGCACTCTACCTGCTGTACTATTGCTCTGGCTGACCCCCACCCCCATTATTTATTTTTAACTAGGGATATAGCATCTTTAACATATATGGAAGGCTCTGTATTTATTGGAATTCTTTGTTTTTTATATAAGCACCTGGCTGTGCTCAGGGCTTACTTTTGGCTCTGTACTTAGGGGATAACTCCTAGCAAGCTTGGGGGACCATGTGTGTTGCCCACAACCAAACCTGGGTCAGCTGTGTACAAAGCAAGCAGTGTCCTATCCACTTTACTATGTATATATATATACATATATATATACACATATATATATGGACCCTATATTTGTTTTCTATAAAATCACTTTAAATCTATGTCATAAATGTTTGACAATGTAGTCAACACGTGGAATTGAAATATATCATCTCTGAACATTTCCCTCCCACTGCTGTTTCTTACCTACCTACTCTTCATTAAAGAAACAAAATCCAAGAATCAGAAATCGTAACTCACAGGAGCTCAGGGAGAGAGCTCAAAGGAGCGAAGCACACAGCTCGCATACATGAGGTCTGAGTTTGGTCCAGGATCCATGTCTCACCTCCTGGTCCCAGCACTGCCCTTATGACTCTGGGAGTCTTGAGCAGCACCTCATTGCTGGCCCAAACATGAACTGCCAGCACCACACTGCCCTGCTGAGCATTGCTGCGGGAGCCCTCACCATACACAACTCCAAAATTCATTCACAAATATTTGTCAGATGCCACACCACTGCTAGGATCAAGCTGTGCCCAGGGCAAAATCTGTCTTCGTGGATGTTATATCCTAGAGGATGACAAAGAAATGAACACCAAAAATGCCCTAAATATTGAAATGGAAGACCCAGCCAAGGTTCCACGACCAGAGACAACACGCTAACCGTGGGGAAGTGCTGCAGGAAGAGATGCAGAAGAGAGCACTTGGCATAGGTGCCGCTAGTCACCAGTGGTGGCTAAAACACACTCCTGTCTTGAAACCCTGCTATTATGTTCATGATGGGCTTTATTTCAGCATTCATATCCATTTTAATATTAGTCATGTGATTTATTTTGTGTAATGTCTATCATATTCTATCATATTTTTCTTGATTTTTTCATGTTTTTCTTAAATCTGTTTAACATTTATCCTGTGATTTATTTATTTTTTATTTTTTTGGGTCACACCCAGCAATGCTCAGGGGTTACTCCTGGCTCTGCACTCAGGAATTTCTCCTGGTGGTGCTCAGGGAACCATATGGGATGCCAGGGATCGAACCTGGGTTGGTGGTGTCCAAGGCAAATGCCCTGCCCACTGGACTATTGCTTCAGCCCCCTGTGATTTCTTTTGTCTGTAGAGTTTTCCTGAGATGTGCTCTGCTTAACTCACATTCCAACATACAAAGCGGGAGAGAAGTGGCAGACTGTTTTCCAGAAAGCTGGGTACAAGGCTATTCCTTCACATCCGTCCCATCAGAAAAGGAGCCATGCTTGAAGAGGCCGCAGCATGAGCACTCTGAGTCAACTCTGGGGGGTCCTGTGGGAGGGGGCCCATGCCTGCTGACCGCAGCTAAGGAATCCAATCTGTGTGCGATAGGATGGTATTTCGGACTGCCCAGGTAGCTTGGATATTGTCTATGAACCAGACTAGGAGTGGGGGCATAGGAGGGAAGATTGTTTTAGTTGCCAGGGAGGTGGTGAGAAAGGAACCACCATTCACCATCAGTATTGCCTGGTTCAGCCTCTGGAAAGCAATATGGAAACTTCTCCACAAAGAAATACAACTCAGCAAACACTAAAACATTTCATTAGAATTAGAAAGGATGCATATAACTCTTGTCCTTTTGCAGTGCTGAGTACAAGGGCTGAGATATGAAAATCACCCAAAAGCAGAAGAACGAATGAAGATATTGCGGTATATATACACATTGGAATAGCATGCAGCTGTAAGAAAGGATGAGAGCAAGCAATCTGCTGAGGGAAGTCAGTCAGAAGGAAAGAGGTAGCTCCAGAATGGTCTCTCTCACATGTGAGAGGTAAAGAACGCAGTAGGGAATAACAGATGACCAAAGGCATCAGAACTGAAAAGCTACTTTACAAAACAGCTTGGGGGGGAGACCGAGTAGACTAGGGGTGAGTAGGAGGAGAACACGAGAAAACTGGTGGAGAGCAGCACTTACTCTGGTGGTGGATGGGGTGTTAGAATGATACATATGCATAAAACGGTCACTGACAGTATTGTAAATCATGGTACTTCAATAATGAGAAAGAGAAAGAACCTCTTTGAGGGCCAGAGAGATAGCGCAGAGGTTAAGGTAAAGCCTTACCTGCACAGACTCTGGATAGCTCTTGTCACATGGTCCCCTGAGCACCACCAGCTCAAGCTGTGCAAGTAACTGCCTCTAGTCAATGTTGTTTCATCACTGGCACCACATATGGGTCCCCTGAGCACCACCAGGGATCACTCCTGAATACAGAGCCAGGAAAAGCCAGAATACCTCAGGGTGGGGGTTCAAAGGCCAAACCAAAAAAAAAAAAAAAAAACGGCTGGAATCATAGTACAGTGGGTAGGGCACTTGTCTTACTCATAGTGAGCCCAGATTCCATCCACGGTACCACATAGGGTCCCCCTAAGGCAGGTCAGGAGTGAACCCTGAGCCCAGAGCCAGAAATAAATCCTGAACACTACAGGTGTGGTCCCCAAACAAAGCAGAAAAGTCAGACAGCCATTCCCCAGACCCATATTTTCCGTATCGGTTTATATTAACTTCAGAGAGAGGACCCGCAGGGAAGAGTGCGGTCACCAGCCATTCTGCCTGGAACGGACAGGACTGGACTGCTCTGCCCAGGCTTCTTAGCCTCAGTTAATCTCCTTTCCCTGTGGGATAAAACAATGAGACGCTTAGGAAAGTAAAGGGTTAACAGAGTCGCTGGTGTGGGCAGTAATCTAATCCCAAATGTAAGTGAAAATGGCTACTTGATATCCTTCGGAGGTTAAATTTCTTGTGTAATTTTCTAATCGGCTGGAGAAACAACTTTAAAATTAGTGCCCAGACTCCTCAGCCATTTCCAGGAAACGAATTTGATCTGATTTTCTTTTATTTGATGATTTTCGGTTCCAGAGGGACACCGTTGTGACTTGTTAAGAGATACGGATAGCTCCAAGGGCTGGAAAGCATTTGCAAGCTGGAGGCCCTCTGGACACTCTGTGGTCCACCAGTGAGGGCTGAAGGGCGCTGCCCCTTGCACTGAGCACCCACCAAGAGCCAGAAAATCAAAAGGCTGAGGAGGGTCCATTAGTTCTGAATAAGAAATTCTGGGGGTTGTACTTCTAACACCCCACCAAGTCAAAATGCGTTTGGAAAACCTGAGGGCAAGTCTTATTCTGGATTTGCAAAAAAAGGTTTCTCTGCCTGCACTTGAGGGACATTTCTTCACCTAATTGATCATTTCCATTTGTTTGGGAATCTCTTATTTACAGCTGGTTTTAGTAGCCCCTTGGGTTGCAGGCTCACTTTCCTGACCACAGTGACACCTGCCGGGAAAACGCGGTGAGTGCAAAACCCCCTCACTACAAAAAGCCCCACCACCTTTCCCCACCCGACCCCCAAGCAGCTGCGGGGCCGAGGATGAACTGGGAAAGGTGGAATGCTGATCGCCACCACCACCGCTGCGTAAGAGAGGCCTGAGGGAATCTGGTGATGAGGAACTTCCGAGGGGGTGCCCCACTGGTCCAAATTGATAGGGATATCTTGGTTTGTTATATCAAAGGACCAGCTCCCCAGCGGCCCTGAGTGGTTAGTGTTTCCCTCAGAGTAAAAAGGAGCTGTACAGAAACTGAAGAGTAACAAGGGGCTTCGGTAGAAGTAAACTAAATGCAAAAAAAAAAAAAAAAAATCCCAGCCAGCCACGTCCCATCTCCTGCCCTCCCTTCTTATTTACCTGTGTCGCTGCGCCCCAACTCTGATCTGTCCCATTTCAGCTCTGCAGGAGAAACTTACAAAGCAGGAACCGTGGGGAAATTACAGGGTGACCCCCCCAGATAATTTGGGACAGTGTTCATCCCAGTTCAAGGGACCACACCACCTCTCGGGAGTGAATGAATGAAAGAAAACTGTAATTCTTGGCAAAAAGGCAGACTTTTCGGTTGCAAGGGGTCTTAGCAAAGAGGAGAATACATGTTGAGGAAGACCTGAAGCTCCTAGGCTCTGTCCTAAGAGGCTGGAAAATTGTTCTGAACAGGGTCACAGTATGCAGTTTTTAGCAGTACCATTTTTTTACCAAGCTAGGGGCTGTGGGAGTACTTCTAAACTTTATATATTAGAGCCATCTATAGGAGATTTTTAATTTTATCTTAAAATTTCTTTTTTGGGTCACACTGGACAATGATCAAGGATCATTCTCTAGTGTCCCAGGGACCATAATGGGCAGCATGCAAGGCTATCTCCTCTGGTCTGGCCCCATCAGTGTCTTTTTAGGGTTGGATCCTGGAATAATGAAAGGGCTTTTTTATTCTAAGTTTCACGGTGGATTTGGATAAGTAGGGCTTGGCCAAGAGAAACTTTTCTGATTAAAAAACAACAGCACCACAGCGGCTGAGGCGACCCCCCGCCCCCCACACACACAACATTGAGACACGGGTCCTCGGTTCCCACCTTCTGCAAGTTCCTCCTGAAATTCTAACCTGCAGTCAAAGCTGGGGCCATCAGGAATCTGCGGGGATGTAGAAACCACATTCCTTCCCAAACCAGGAGCACAGACCTCTCCTTTAGAGCCAGGGAGGCAGTAACCTGGGTACAGCACAGATTTTTTGGTTCCCATTCAGAAGTGGGAGGTCCCCGTGGTGCTGGCCCGAGGGATCAGTGCTCTGCCCTGCTGTGGTACATGCTGGAGGTGACTTCCGGGAAGGAGCTGGGAGTCATCCTCGGGCCTCACACTTGCCAAGCATGAGCTCCAGCTCTCTGAGCCATCTCTCCCCAAGGCCAGCGACTTATAAAGTCTGGTCCTGGACCAGCAACAAGTCATTTGCTCTCTCTCTCTCTCTCTCTCTCTCTCTCTCTCTCTCTCTCTCTCTCTCTCTCTCTCTCTCTCTCTCTAAAGTACCTTTTTTTAAGATGACAATTAAAATTATCCTATTGATAGAGCAGCAAACAAAATTCTGCAATTACAAAAGAGTTCAACTGAAATATGGAGTAAGTTATTCCCCATGTTTAACAAGCATAGTTGTAGAACAGGAGCAATGGTATAGTGGGGAGGGCATTTGCCTTGCATGCAGCCAACCAGGGTTCAATCCCTGGCATTCCATATGGTCCCCTGAGCCCTGCCAGGAGTAATTTGTGAATGCAGAGCTAGGAATAACCCTGAGCATCACCAGCTATGACTCAAAAAGCCAAAACCAAAACCAAAATAAAGTATAGGTGCGATTCTGAAATAAGCATTTAAGAGATGTTATTAGCTTTTTTAAGTATTAAGCTGTGGGGAGACTTATGTTTTAATCTCCCCGCATTGTTTATCCTTCAAGAGCCAACCGCCCTTAACACTAAAGAGACCATAAAGCAAGAGGAGAAAAGTTAACATAATGGGTTAATAGGACTCATACATTTCATGAAAAGCATACGACACACTGCAGTGACACCAGTACTTCAGAATTGGGACTGCTGTCTTCTTTATAACTAATTTCAGCAGAAAAATTTCAGAGAGCATCCAATTTTGCCACCACCAAATACAAAAAGTAATCTTTTTGTGCTAACTGGACTGCTCTGAACTAATCAGTCACCAGTAACTTTGTTACCAGGCAAATCAAGCATGCAAGAAAGGAAGGAAGTCACTATTCAAATTACCATGTTACTGTCTGATTCAGATCTTTTTTTTTCTTTCTGGGTCACACCCAGCATTGCTCAGGGGTTACTCCTGGCTTAGCACTCCTGGTGGTGCTCGGGGGCCATATGGGATGTCGGGGATCAAACCCGGAGTCTGGCCGCATTCAAGGCAAGCGCTACGCACTGGAATATTGCTCTGGCCCCTGGATAAAATATTTTCACCCATTAAAATATCACCCCAATATGAGATATCAAAACAAGTGCCACCAAGACCAAGACAGCATTGCTTCTTCCAAAGGTTAGGTTCTGAGCTCACTTCAGGGTAAGGTTCTGAGCATTCCTGGCGTGTGGAATAGCCCATATCAGGTCATCACTGCTGCAACAAAGCCTTGGGCAGCCATACACATACAGATCAGGTGAAAAGACATTTTTTGTATTTCCTCTATTCTACAATTTGTATCATCCAAAGGTAACAACTGCTGCAAAACCCACCATGCAAAGGGAACAAATGGTACCCTGCCTTTACAAATGTGTTTCAAACATATGAATAGAAATATGTGGGTTGGGTGACATAGTGACCAAAGACTCTTCCCCTCTAACCTCAGCTTGTCCTGAACAACCGGCCCATGGCTCCCACCTTGCATTCAAAGTCCCAAGACATTGACTTTCTGATCTTCAAGCCACTGGATTGTGGATTGTGTTGTGGCAGCTACAGCCAACAGAAAGCACACAATTCTACTGTGATTACTACTCAAAGGGTGAGACCCTGCCACTTAAAAAGGGGCCTCCTTTATAAAGGCCTCCTTGATGGAGATCAAAGAGAAGGAGGTCAGGAACAACTCCAGAACCTTCCCCCAGGACAATGAGACAAGACGGGTGAGAAGGCGGTCTTAGTGACTACCTTGCCTTCTTAGCCCTGGCAGACAACAGTGGCAGAAGTGAGTGGCCAGAGAGCCATTGTTGGTGGGCCCCTGTTAGCCCTAGTTGGGGGGGGGAGTGGGGTTGCGAGGCCGGCCTGTCAGTTAGGGCCCAATATTTGCGGGGATTGGTGGGGCAGGGCCCCTGGATTAAGCCAAAAACCCAACTTGAGAGATTCAGGAGACAAAGCCTGTTAGCTCTGATGTCACACTCTGCATCTCTAGGGCTCTTTGTAGAGGCCTTCATGAGGACTGTCCCAGCCCTTCCTGGTCCTCAGTTTCCTATGTCAAAGGACCATTACCAATCCCCCAGTTCACTCAGACTCTCCCAAACTGCCTATATGTTTCGCAAGTGTGTATGTATGTGGGCATGAGTGTGAATGTATATAAGATTCATTCACTGAAACACCAGGAAGTGGAAACCAACAAGGCAGGATCTGAGTTTTATCTTTCCCTAGATCGCATTAGATTGGTCTGTTCATCATAGATTGGCCTGTGGAATAGGGACCCATGGCTGTAAACCAGTAACTTCTCTTCTGTGTCCACCAGAGAAAACTGATAGTCTGAAACTTCCTTCTGGACACCGAATCAGAGCTGATTTCTCATTTAGCCCTGTCAGAGAGGAAGCCTGGCATTACCCAGGATGCTGGCGTGGAGATTTCTCTTTCAATCTCCCACCCCCACTCTGTCACACAGGGCAGTATGCAGGGCTTATACCTGACTTTGTGCTAGAGGCTCACTCCTGATGGAATTTTGGGGACCATACGAGGTGTCAGGATTGATCTGCGTCAGCCACAGGTAAGGCAAGCACCTTTCCACAGGACTGTTTCCCCAGCTTCTGGCAGGCTTATTGAAGGGGCAAGACAGGACGCATCTCCAAGACTTGTCTCCAGTGTAAAACCTTGACGTCTTCCAGTCCCCAAACACAGCTCATCTGCGAGACAGGCCTTCACCAGGAAGTGCCGCATGGGTCATGCCAGAAGGCTGACTGGTATCATTGTTGTCACGGTGTGCAAGGGGACTAACTGGGCTCCCATCTTCTTGTGGCATCACATATGTCCCCCTCCAAACAGTTGTACTCTTGAACTTGGTGGTTACAGTGCCACACTATCTTCTCAGCCTGTAGAAAGCTGCCAAACCACCTATATGTTGAGGAAGATGGGAACCACCAGTAGTTCACACCTGAATGTGGATTGATGAACACAAACAGCAGCACTGGTGTGAAACAGTAAATGAGCATTTCTTACCCACACCCACCTCCTTCTCAATACTCTCTTCGCCTCCAGGCTGTGGATTGGTCCCAGGGGAGAAAAAGATTCAGTGGTATGAACTGGTACAATATGAACTGGTACAATTATACAACCTCTCTGAATTTGGGCATTTTTTGGGGGGGAGATGGGCAGATGTGAGTCATACCCAGCTATGCTCAGAGCTTACTCCTGGTGATGCTCAAACGACCACATGTGTTGCTGGGGATCAAACAGGAGTAGGCTGCAGGCAAAAAGTATCTCCTGCCCTATTCTATCTCTCCCGCCTAGTTCTCTTCTAAAATGGATCCTCATAGCTCCTTGGCTTTCTCACCAATAACTATCAAGGGACCTGGAAGATGCGGCAGGGATTGGTTGACTTTCCTAAACACGTGTGCGTAAAGGATTCCAAATGAGATGTGAGAAGAAAAGCCGCAGACAGACCAAGGGCATGGTGAGCACATTACTCAGTAGCCAAGGCTATGTTTTTTGTTTTGTTTGTTCTGTTCCAGCATACCTAGGTGATGCTAGGGTTTTACCCTTGGCTCTTCACTTAGGAATCACTCCCGGTGGTGCTTCGGGACCATTTGAGATACTGGGGATTGAAACGGGTTGGCTACATGCACAAAGAGCCCTACCTGCTGTACTATCACCTCGCAGCAGCCAAGAATTTGTTCTCTCTTGATCTCTCCTATCCTCAGTCATCAAGAGAGAGAACGCAATATACTAAATCTAAAAACAGCAGATCCCAAACAATCTCAGTTTTGGGGCTTTTTGCAGTCAACATCCCGGAGGTCAAGCAGTGCCCAGCAGTTCCACTGATTACACAGGCAAGCTAAAGGGATGCTCCCCCATTCTCCCTGAATCACACCTGCTGTCCGCAGTGCCTGGGGACTTGAGGGTCAGAGGAGACCCCACTTCATTTGTGCTCAGTGTTATCTTCTCACAGATGGAACCCTGACTTTTTCCCAGACATCATCCAAGAAATACAGCAGCTTGGTGTGTTGAAATCAGTCCACCCAAGCCAGAGGCTCACACTGTACCGACAGACCTTTCTGTTTCCCCTTAAAAAATGGAAACTCCCCAGAGGAGTCTGGATCCTGGACACTGCCTGTGTCAGGAAGCAGAGTCTGAGACAGAGATAATTGCCATTCTTCGGAGTGATTTTAAGCCTGAAGTTGTTACATTTTTCACGTGCACGGGATTCCTAGGGGTCTTATTCAAATTTGTAGAGCCTGGGGTGGAGCCTGAGGTGCTGGTTTTGCTAGGGAGGCAGCTATAGCGAAAATCTAAAGGCCCACGCCCACTATCCTGCTGCCTCCCAGGGAATGAAACCTGCAGGAAGATGTCTAGGATGGAATCGGAAAGCTGCCAGGTTCCACGTCGCATGACCGAGCTTCAAAGTGGCCTCCAATACACACACACAAGCTGAACATCTAAAGCAGAGTCAGCTCCTCTGAGATTGAGGTCACAAGGACCAAGCCCCAGCACTCTCAAAACTAGAGAGTTAGAAAGATAGGAAGCATTGCTGCTTACCTGGATGAAAGCTGCAACAGGAGCCAGCCCACGCCAGGGAGGTCCCCGAGCGGAGTCGTTGCTGGAGGCTCGCAAGTTAGAGTGAAAAGTGCAGGAGAGGTCGGTCCCCATGCTTCTGTGAGACCCTCAGGAGCCTGCTGGATGCTCCACGTTAGACGAGGGCAGAAAGTCCCCCTCCTGCTGAGCAAAGGAGGCGGATATGTTGTGAGCAGGCAGATGGAGTTCTGGGCTGACCAGTGGGCAGCTAGCTGGACCTGTCCAGCTTTCGAGGATTCTTGCCGCTTTCCTAAGAATGTCCCACCTCAAAGCTGCTTCCAGAAGATGGCCTCGCTTTGAACTGCGGGAATTGAGCACGTGAGAGCCTCAACAGAAGGTGGGAGGTTGTGCGGGTGGGGCCAGTGGAAAAGTGTAACCAGTTGGGGCGTGGCCAACGTAGAGGGCGTGACCAGTGGCGTGGCCAATGTGGGGCGAGGCCAGCGAGAGGTGTGGCCAGCGGGCGTGGCCAATGGGAGGGCTGGGTCACAGGGATGGTGGTGTTGATGATATTCTCGTGGCAGCCGGGGAGACACTGAGCGCCACCGCTCATACACCCTTTTTACTACCTTCCTAGGTACCTTCTTAGGACACCAGGACCCTGGGACTGCCTCAACAGAGATGGGAAACCAGTCTTTCTCAAATACCCAGGGAATTTCCTCTCATTAAAAGAGCAGCTTTCAGGAGCAACCTGCTAAGATTTGAAAGCATGCAAACAGCCTAGGAAGTGGGAAAAAGACCCAATACAGTCACTCTCAAAGGAGACCCCCACCAAACAAAAGTGTGATGCTTTTGAGAAATTAACAGTCTAGGAGAGAGCTCTTCAAAAAAATGACACCTAATGAATGGTAGCAGGACAGGAAGGCTCCCACTCGCCCACACGGACTTCCATGGCAGGAAAACTTTAGGAAGAAAACCATCCCACGAGATAAACTTTAGTCAAAAGGTTACATCTGGCCACTAGCAGCATCAAACCAAAAATACTTGCTTTTAAAAGGGAGGGAGAGAGGGAGGGAAAAAAGAGTGAGGGAGAGAGGGGGGTGTAGGAGAGAGAAAGAGAGAGAGAGAGCACCCAAATAGAAATCTCCATGGAAATACCTCATCAACAAGTTTGCAAAACTTAAAGGTGTCATTTTTCACTGACCGGGCCCAATAACCTGGGGATTCCACACAGTGTCTACCACTAAATTATGCTTGGAGGGTAAAAAACGACCATTATTCTTTGGTTTCAGGCAGTTCCAGATTTCATTCATTTAGTTTTAGGGTTTTAAATTACTTGGTGCGTATACATTCCTAAAGCTGCTTTAGCGTAGGAGCTCATTGAGACCAACAATGTGCAGCCTTCTCAGGACCTTGTAAATGGCTATTTGTCGATATGATAAAACAGAGATAGACATTTCTCTTATACCCGCTATATCACAATATATTATTAACAAAGCTTTGGATAATCCACATTAACTCATCATATTTCTGAGGTTAGGGGTCCAAAATAAACGTGTGAAGAAACATCTCTACCAAAATCTACTAAATTTTAGTCAACCGTAAAGTAGAGTAGGTGGGTTGGGTTTGGGATCACATCGGTAATGCTCAGTGGTTACTTCTGCTCTACACTCCCAAATCCTGGGATTCTCAGGAGTATGGGATGCTGGGGATCAAAACCAGGTTGGCTGTACAAGGCAAGTGGCCTACCCAGTGTACTATCTCACTGACCTTTTACTCCACTTTCTGAGAGAGCTTGGGTGCCTGCGTCACTGACAACTTCTGTTCTCTGTGCTCTCCAAGTTGGGAGTTCAGTTGTGCATACCACAAGGATATGGTGTCATGACATGATGGTTGTTTTTAGGAGGAAACTCAATGTTTAAGACCTTGTGTACCCAGCTGTTGAAGCAAGATAATTTAACAACACTCTTCACATATATTTACATGAAGCATATCAAAGCTATTCAGTAAGACAACCTGTGTTCAGCAACTAGCAAAACCAAGATAACATAGCATCATTGCAACGTGAGGACTACTTAGCATCACCCACAGAATCTGGCGTCTATAAATAAGGTGCTTTTCAATAAAATCTAGCATGGCTCAGTCACCTCGGTTCCCTGTGACCCACCAGAATCTACTGACCATCTATATTATTATGGCGTGCTGGGGTAGCAGGGGTTTAAGAGGAGAGCCGGATGGGGTGGCATATGTCGGAGTAATCATTATCAAGGAAAATAAATGGTGGGCTGGAGCAATAGTACAGCAGGGAGGCGTTTGTCTTGCATGTGGCAGACCCAGGTTCATTTTCCGGCATCGGTTAGCTCCTCAGAGCACTTCCAGAAGTAATGCTTGAGAGCAGAGCCAGGAGCACCCAACAGGCATTGCCAGGTATAACCCCAAACAAAACAAACAAAAGTAAATAAATGACTACCCAAGATCACAAGTATCTTTTTCCTTGTTCAATGCTTTGGGGGCCTCTACAGCTATGTTGTGGGATTATTTCTGCTCTTCTAGGAGGACTTACTCTGGCCATGTTTGGTGGAACTGGGATTGAGTTTGGTTGGCCCGGCAGGGCAGGCCAGTGCCTTACCCACTGTACTCTCTTGTCACAAGTTATCTTTTTGAGGTTGGATTCTGGGTAATGAAAAGCCCTTTTATTTTTACCACATTTCAGTGTATTTGGATATTCCAGGGGTTTGGCAGTTTGGGGCAGGAGCAAGAAAACAGGAGATGGGAGAAGAATTTTATTTTTTATTCCCTAGAGGGAAGCCCTAAGAGACTAAGTGGGAAACTGGAATCAGCATTATGGGGAAATGGCTGCGGGACTTATTATTTAATATAAGCAGGGATGCCTTGAATTTAATCTTGTGTGTTGCTATGTGCAGCATTCAAGAAATACCAATGGAGATCCTTTCCTTACCAAATACCAGAAAGCTCAAATACCAATAGAGTTCCCAAATGGAATATCCTCAGACCCCTCAGTCCTCCTATGAACACTCCTAGTGTCCTATAAGGATCTCTGTAAGGTCGAAGAGACTAACAAAGGTGGCCAGCTCCTGATATACAGGCTGCGCAACAGAAGCCTTGGGGCGCTTGCAGAGACTTAGTTGTCGAATGAAGGCCTTGCCCTTGCCCTTAAGATGCTGCTAAGATGTGAATCCTTGGAATGTACTGTCTGGAAAAAGCCTTTGCTTACCTGATGCCTGGGCTAGCCCAGAGTCTATTTGCTCAAGTGTGGAACTGTGGAAGGGGTGGGGGCCTTAACACAGGGTCATGATGTCAGCTTGACTTCTGGGGTGAAGATTACAGTGAGGCAGGCAGGGATGGAGAGGTGCAGTGGATAAAAGATGATACTTGCCTTGCAGGAGTTGGATCCTGGCACAGCATAAAGTCCTCAGGCCTTTGCCAGGAGAAGCCTGATCTGGGTGGGTAACTACACCCAAATTTAATAAAGTTAAGCATGCATGTGGGAGGACATATCCCAGCAAGAATTGATTTGTAGCATGTCAATTATCAAACTTTAGGTGTCACTCTGTTAATAATGCTGCACCATCACTTCCCATTGCTTTTGGGAGAAACAAGCAGGGGCCAAGACCATGGGAGAGAACCACGCTAGAAAATGCAGCTGGATTTCTCCTGGACTCCTACCCTCTGCTTCTCTTCCCACTGGCTCATTGTATTAACTTTCTACTTCTATTTTAAAATTAATTTTTTGGGTCCATAGAGATAGTACAGTGGGTAGGGCGCTTACCTTTTATGCACGACCAACCAAGGTTCAATGCCCCATCATATATGGTGCCTTAAACTCCTCAGGAATGAGACCTGAGCTCAAAGCCAGAAACTCTGTTTCACCCCATATATGGCTTCTAAACACCCCTCCCCAAAACACAAAAAACAAAGGAAGGCTTTTATAGGGCCAGACCTCTCTCAGTAATGTTTGCTTCCACACTTTCAAGACAAGTGCTCTAT
>JAJIBD010027169.1:0-24037 GCA_021461705.1 Cryptotis parvus | reverse complement strand
GGCTCCAGTGCAATATTTCCACTCTTGACCTCCGTATCACGTGCCAGTGTAGCCCAATGGCATCTGGTTGTTTCTCAGGAAAACGAAGAGCCTCAAACCATTTGTTCAGGGTCTTGACAAAGAAGTCTGGACCATCTTGTGGTGGGCGGTCACGCGATCTTTTGACATCCCGTGGGATCCAGTCGGTAATGGCTCTTAGTCCAGTGGTCGTCTCCAAATCGCACTACATGTCCAGCTCCATCTGATTTTCGATGTCTTGGCAAACAGACAGCGTCCCTGACTCTGGAACAGCTATGGAGGTCAGAACTCGGATTCCTTTTCTCTCACTTGAGTGAGATATGATATTCCAAGCATAGCTTTCAGTTCCCCTTTGGGAGACCCGAATAGGGTTCTCATCCTGCTTTGTAGGGCCCAGGTCTCTGAGGCGATGTTAATGCAGGGAGAACAGTGGAGTCAAAGAGACTGGAGCCTGTGAGGCTCTTTGTTCTTTTGCTATGTCTTCGATGCTTTAGCGGGTAATCATGTAGCTCTCTTCCCTCGTGCGCAGCTCAGGTTTTAGGTCATTCATCATGTTGACTTCTGAACTAGGTACACATAACTGCTGCATTCAGAGATGTTTGTTCCATTGAGAGTGAATGGGGCTTCTGGAACAAGTTCAGCTGTAGACCTATCTTTCCACATTCTCGGTCAAAGTCAGCCAGCATTTGTGCCACTAGGCTAATGTTTGGTGTTATTAGAACGATGTCATCAGCAAAGCGGGAGGTGGTGTAGTTGCTGACCATCTACCTTCACTCCCATTCCCTTCCCCATTCTAATTGTTGCAAGATGCCCTCGGGTGGCACTGAAGAGTTTTGGTGAAATGGTATCTCCCTGTTGGAACCCTCTTTGACATCACATGATCACTTCCTTGTAGAAGGTGAGATCCTGGTGGTGAATCCGTATACAGCTCACTAAGGATCTTGATGTATTGGGTTTGAACACCCTGTTTGGCTAGGGGCTTTGATGACCGCTTCAGTCTCCACAGAATCAAAGGCTTTCTTTAAATCAATGAACGTGAGACAGAGCGGCATCTTGGACTCCTACAAACCTCAGTGAGCTTGGTTACTGTGGATATGGTCAATTGTGCTGAATCCTTTTCGAAGCCAGCTTGCTTGCATGGTTGTCCTTCATTTAATGTTCTGCCAATCCTGTTCAGGATGACTCAGTGAACAGCTTGTAGATGACGACAACAGGCAGATGGGGGGAGTTGCCAATGTCGTGAATGTCTCCCTTCTTGAACAGTAGAACTGTCCTGCTGGTTTTCCATTAGGAGGGCACCTTGCATTCAGACAGGTAGCGTGAAGAGCCAAGCCAGTATATTGATGAGTACTGATGGCAGATTCTTCAGGTGTTCGGGTCTGACTTTGCTGGGCCTGGTGCTGTTCCCTTTCTTTACTGACGAAATGGCATGTCGGATTTTAGAAGGGAGAACGTTGGGAATGACATATCCATCCTTTGGAATTTGGTATGTGGACAGGTGGACGTGGCTATCAAAGAGATCTGGTAGAGGTCCTGGATAATCTTCTCCATTGCCTTTCTGGAAGATGTGATAGATCCATCAGGCGTCGGAGGGCAGTCATCTTGGTCTTATAGTTGGCAAAGGACAGGCGGCCATTGCGAATGCTTTTTTCCCAGCTTCTGCTGTATCTTCCAGTATTTCTGCTCTTCTCTTTGAAGTCTTCCTTTATCACTTCTCTGCACTGCTTTGCGTGCTTGGACATTAGGATTTGGTCACCTGAGGCTCCTGACCTCCCACATTGGCAAATGAGCTCGAGACTTTTTGAAGACAGGCATCCTTTGTGTTTTTTTCTCTCTCTCGCATTCTTCGCACAATCATGGAGGTGTTGAACCAGTCAGTGGGTTCATCGATGTCATCAATGATGGTATCTTCCCATGTTTGCCTAATGGTGCCAAAGAGTTGTTACAGATATTTAAATTTATTGTAAATTGAATAATACTAGGTAAATACTAATAAAAGGTAAATTTCTTCTAAAAGTAGTCAGAAACAAAACCCTGAAGTGCAAGGAGGGTCTAGCACAGAGTTTCTCAAACTATGGGTCTATGGCCTCATCTGGGGTCATGTAACTAAATGTGGGAAATAGAAAATATTTTTTTTTTAAAAAAAAGCTGTTTTAGATGCTTTTTATTTAATTATTGGTTAGTGTTTGGCTTGTTTATCGCTTGTATAAACACATATACTAGGGTCACGTCTTAGTGTAAAGGCACTTACTAATAGAAAACTTTAGAAGCCCTGCTCTAACATAAGAATCGCTCCAGTCATTTACTTCTTGGAAATGAAGAAAAAAAATCAAAGAAGCATCTGGGAAACCTGTGTAATTGCAAACTGTAATTAGAAATTTCTGTTAAGACCTTGTGCTGACACATGTTCACTGTTGATTTTTTTTCCTCTTTGTGTTTTTTTTCTTTTTGGGTCACACTCGCGACGCTCTGGGGTTACTCCTGGCTCTGCACTCAGGAATTACTCCGGCGGTGCTCGGGACCATATGGGATGCCGGGATTGAACCTGGGCCAGCACAGACTGGCAGCATGCAAGTGATAGGCCCTACCGCTGGCCTATCACTCCGCCCAATCCCTTTGTGTTTTTGGAGTCACATCAACAATGATCAGTGACTTCTCCTCAATCTTCACTCAGGAATTACTACTGGTGGTACTCAGGGGACTATACAGTATGCTAGGGATAGAACTCAGGTCTGCCATGTGCAAGGCAAGCACTCTACCTGCTGTACTATTGCTCTGGCTGACCCCACCCCATTATTTATTTTTAACTAGGGATATAGCATCTTTAACATATATGGAAGGCTCTGTATTTGTTGGAATTCTTTGTTTTTTATATAAGCACCTGGCTGTGCTCAGGGCTTACTTTTGGCTCTGTACTTAGGGATAACTCCTAGCAAGCTTGGGGACCATGTGTGTTGCCCACAACCAAGCCTGGGTCAGCTGTGTACAAAGCAAGCAGTGTCCTATCCACTTTACTGTGTATATATATATACATATATTTATACACATATATATATGGACCCTATATTTGTTTTCTATAAAATCACTTTAAATCTATGTCATAAATGTTTGACAATGTAGTCAACACGTGGAATTGAAATATATCATCTCTGAACATTTCCCTCCCACTGCTGTTTCTTACCTACCTACTCTTCATTAAAGAAACAAAATCCAAGAATCAGAAATCGCAACTCACAGGAGCTCAGGGAGAGAGCTCAAAGGACTAAGCACACAGCTCGCATACATGAGGTCTGAGTTTGGTCCAGGATCCATGTCTCACCTCCTGGTCCCAGCACTGCCCTTATGACTCTGGGAGTCTTGAGCAGCACCTCATTGCTGGCCCAAACATGAACTGCCAGCACCACACTGCCCTGCTGAGCATTGCTCTTGGGAGCCCTCACCATACACAACTCCAAAATTCATTCACAAATATTTGTCGGATGCCACACACTGCTAGATCAAGCTGTGCCCAGGGCAAAATCTGTCTTCGTGGATGTTATATCCTAGAGGATGACAAAGAAATGAACACCAAAATGCCTAAATATTGAAATGGAAGACCCAGCCAAGGTTCCACGACCAGAGACAACACGCTAACCGTGGGGAAGTGCTGCAGGGAAGAGATGCAGAAGAGAGCACTTGGCATAGGTGCCGCTAGTCACCAGTGGTGGCTAAACACACTCCTGTCTTGAAACCCTGCTATTATGTTCATGATGGGCTTTATTTCAGCATTCATATCCATTTTAATATTAGTCATGTGATTTATTTTGTGTAATGTCTATCATATTCTATCATATTTTTTCTTGATTTTTTCATGTTTTTCTTAAATCTGTTTAACATTTATCCTGTGATTTATTTATTTTTTATTTTTTAAGGTCACACCCAGCAATGCTCAGGGGTTACTCCTGGCTCTGCACTCAGGAATTTCTCCTGGTGGTGCTCAGGGAACCATATGGGATGCCAGGGATCGAACCTGGGTTGGTGGTGTCCAAGGCAAATGCCCTGCTCCACTGGACTATTGCTTCAGCCCCCTGTGATTTCTTTGTCTGTAGAGTTTTCCTGAGATGTGCTCTGCTTAACTCACATTCCAACATACATAGCGGGAGAGAAGTGGCAGACTGTTTTCCAGAAAGCTGGGTACAAGGCTATTCCTTCACATCCGTCCCATCAGAAAAAGGAGCCATGCTTGAAGAGGCCACAGCATGAGCACTCTGGAGTCAACTCTGGGGTCCTGTGAGGGGGCCCATGCCTGCTGACCGCAGCTAAGGAATCCAATCTGTGTGCGATAGGATGGTATTTCCGGACTGCCCAGGTAGCTTGGATATTGTCTATGAACCAGACTAGGAGTGGGGCATAGGAGGGAAGATTGTTTTAGTTGCCAGGGAGGTGGTGAGAAAGGAACCACCATTCACCATCAGTATTGCCTGGTTCAGCCTCTGGAAAGCAATATGGAAACTTCTCCACAAAGAAATACAACTCAGCAAACACTAAAACATTTCATTAGAATTAGAAAGGATGCATATAACTCTTGTCCTTTGCAGTGCTGAGTACAAGGGCTGAGATATGAAAATCACCCAAAAGCAGAAGAACGAATGAAGATATTGGTATATATACACATTGGAATAGCATGCAGCTGTAAGAAAGGATGAGAGCAAGCAATCTGCTGAGGGAAGTCAGTCAGAAGGAAAGAGGTAGCTCCAGAATGGTCTCTCACATGTGAGAGGTAAAGAACGCAGTAGGGAATAACAGATGACCAAAGGCATCAGAACTGAAAAGCTACTTTACAAAACAGCTTTGGGGAGACCGAGTAGACTAGGTGAGTAGGAGGAGAACACGCGAAAACTGGTGGAGAGCAGCACTTACTCTGGTGGTGGATGGGGTGTTAGAATGATACATATGCATAAACGGTCACTGACAGTATTGTAAATCATGGTACTTCAATAATGAGAAAGAGAAAGAACCTCTTTGAGGGCCAGAGAGATAGCGCAGAGGTTAAGGTAAAGCCTTACCTGCACAGACTCTGGATAGCTCTTGTCACATGGTCCCCTGAGCACCACCAGCTCAAGCTGTGCAAGTAACTGCCTCTAGTCAATGTTGTTTCATCACTGGCACCACATATGGGTCCCCTGAGCACCACCAGGGATCACTCCTGAATACAGAGCCAGGAAAAGCCAGAATACCTCAGGGTGGGGTTCAAAGGCCAAACCAAAAAAAAAAAACAAAAACGGCTGGAATCATAGTACAGTGGGTAGGGCACTTGTCTTACTCATAGTGAGCCCAGATTCCATCCACGGTACCACATGGGTCCCCTAAGGCAGGTCAGGAGTGAACCCTGGAGCCCAGAGCCAGAAATAAATCCCTGAACACTACAGGTGTGGTCCCCAAACAAAGCAGAAAAGTCAGACAGCCATTCCCCAGACCCATATTTTCCGTATCGGTTTATATTAACTTCAGAGAGAGGACCCGCAGGGAAGAGTGCGGTCACCAGCCATTCTGCCTGGAACGGACAGGACTGGACTGCTCTGCCCAGGCTTCTTAGCCTCAGTTAATCTCCTTTCCCTGTGGGATAAAACAATGAGACGCTTAGGAAAGTAAAGGGTTAACAGAGTCGCTGGTGTGGGCAGTAATCTAATCCCAAATGTAAGTGAAAATGGCTACTTGATATCCTTCGGAGGTTAAATTTCTTGTGTAATTTTCTAATCGGCTGGAGAAACAACTTTAAAATTAGTGCCCAGACTCCTCAGCCATTTCCAGGAAACGAATTTGATCTGATTTTCTTTTATTTGATGATTTTCGGTTCCAGAGGGACACCGTTGTGACTTGTTAAGAGATACGGATAGCTCCAAGGGCTGGAAAGCATTTGCAAGCTGGAGGCCCTCTGGACACTCTGTGGTCCACCAGTGAGGGCTGAAGGGCGCTGCCCCTTGCACTGAGCACCCACCAAGAGCCAGAAAATCAAAAGGCTGAGGAGGGTCCATTAGTTCTGAATAAGAAATTCTGGGGGGTTGTACTTCTAACACCCCACCAAGTCAAAATGCGTTTGGAAAACCTGAGGGCAAGTCTTATTCTGGATTTGCAAAAAAAGGTTTCTCTGCCTGCACTTGAGGGACATTTCTTCACCTAATTGATCATTTCCATTTGTTTGGGAATCTCTTATTTACAGCTGGTTTTAGTAGCCCCTTGGGTTGCAGGCTCACTTTCCTGACCACAGTGACACCTGCCGGGAAAACGCGGTAGTGCAAAACCCCCTCACTACAAAGCCCCACCACCTTTCCCCCACCCGACCCCCAAGCAGCTGCGGGGCCGAGGATGAACTGGGAAAGGTGGAATGCTGATCGCCACCACCACCGCTGCGTAAGAGAGGCCTGAGGGAATCTGGTGATGAGGAACTTCCGAGGGGTGCCCCACTGGTCCAAATTGATAGGGATATCTTGGTTTGTTATATCAAAGGACCAGCTCCCCCAGCGGCCCTGAGTGGTTAGTGTTTCCCTCAGAGTAAAAGGAGCTGTACAGAAACTGAAGAGTAACAAGGGGCTTCGGTAGAAGTAAACTAAATGCAAAAAAAAAAAAAAAAAAAATCCCAGCCAGCCACGTCCCATCTCCTGCCCACTCCCTTCTTATTTACCTGCGTCGCTGCGCCCCAACTCTGATCTGTCCCATTTCAGCTCTGCAGGAGAAACTTACAAAGCAGGAACCGTGGGGAAATTACAGGGGTGACCCCAGATAATTTGGGACAGTGTTCATCCCAGTTCAAGGGACCACACCACCTCTCGGGAGTGAATGAATGAAAGAAAACTGTAATTCTTGGCAAAAAGGCAGACTTTTCGGTTGCAAGGGGTCTTAGCAAAGAGGAGAATACATGTTGAGGAAGACCTGGAAGCTCCTAGGCTCTGTCCTAAGAGGCTGGAAAATTGTTCTGAACAGGGTCACAGTATGCAGTTTTTAGCAGTACCATTTTTTTTACCAAGCTAGGGGCTGTGGGAGTACTTCTAAACTTTATATATTAGAGCCATCTATAGGAGATTTTTAATTTTATCTTAAAATTTCTTTTTGGTCACACTGGACAATGATCAAGGATCATTCTCTAGTGTCCCAGGGACCATAATGGGCAGCATGCAAGGCTATCTCCTCTGGTCTGGCCCCATCAGTGTCTTTTTTTAGGGTTGGATCCTGGAATAATGAAAGGCTTTTTATTCTAAGTTTCACGGTGGATTTGGATAAGTAGGGCTTGGCCAAGAGAAACTTTTCTGATTAAAAAACAACAGCACCACAGCGGCTGAGGCGACCCCCCCCCACCCCCCCACACACACACACATTGAGACACGGGTCCTCGGTTCCCACCTTCTGCAAGTTCCTCCTGAAATTCTAACCTGCAGTCAAAGCTGGGGCCATCAGGAATCTGCGGGATGTAGAAACCACATTCCTTCCCAAACCAGGAGCACAGACCTCTCCTTTAGAGCCAGGGAGGCAGTAACCTGGGTACAGCACAGATTTTTTGGTTCCCATTCAGAAGTGGGAGGTCCCGTGGTGCTGGCCCGAGGGATCAGTGCTCTGCCCTGCTGTGGTACATGCTGGAGGTGACTTCCGGGAAGGAGCTGGGAGTCATCCTCGGGCCTCACACTTGCCAAGCATGAGCTCCAGCTCTCTGAGCCATCTCTCCCCCCAAGGCCAGCGACTTATAAAGTCTGGTCCTGGACCAGCAACAAGTCATTTGCTCTCTCTCTCTCTCTCTCTCTCTCTCTCTCTCTCTCTCTCTCTCTCTCTCTCTCTCTCCTCTTAAAGTACCTTTTTTTAAGATGACAATTAAAATTATCCTATTGATAGAGCAGCAAACAAAATTCTGCAATTACAAAAGAGTTCAACTGAAATATGGAGTAAGTTATTCCCATGTTTAACAAGCATAGTTGTAGAACAGGAGCAATGGTATAGTGGGAGGGCATTTGCCTTGCATGCAGCCAACCAGGGTTCAATCCCTGGCATTCCATATGGTCCCCTGAGCCCTGCCAGGAGTAATTTGTGAATGCAGAGCTAGGAATAACCCTGAGCATCACCAGCTATGACTCAAAAAGCCAAAAACCAAAACCAAAATAAGTATAGGTGCGATTCTGAAATAAGCATTTAAGAGATGTTATTAGCTTTTTAAGTATTAAGCTGTGGGGAGACTTATGTTTTAATCTCCCGCATTGTTTATCCTTCAAGAGCCAACCGCCTTAACACTAAAGAGACCATAAAGCAAGAGGGAGAAAAGTTAACATAATGGGTTAATAGGACTCATACATTTCATGAAAAGCATACGACACACTGCAGTGACACCCAGTACTTCAGAATTGGGACTGCTGTCTTCTTTATAACTAATTTCAGCAGAAAAAATTTCAGAGAGCATCCAATTTTGCCACCACCAAATACAAAAAGTAATCTTTTTGTGCTAACTGGACTGCTCTGAACTAATCAGTCACCAGTAACTTTGTTACCAGGCAAATCAAGCATGCAAGAAAGGAAGGAAGTCACTATTCAAATTACCATGCTACTGTCTGATTCAGATCTTTTTTTTTCTTTCTGGGTCACACCCAGCAATGCTCAGGGGTTACTCCTGGCTCCAGCACTCCTGGTGGTGCTCCGGGGGCCATATGGGATGCCGGGGATCAAACCTGAGTCTGGCCGCATTCAAGGCAAACGCTACGCACTGGAATATTGCTCTGGTCCCTGGATAAAATATTTTCACCATTAAAATATCACCCCAATATGAGATATCTAAAACAAGTGCCACCAAGACCAAGACAGCATTGCTTCTTCCAAAGGTTAGGTTCTGAGCTCACTTCAGGGTAAGGTTCTGAGCATTCCGACGTGTGGAATAGCCCATATCAGGGTCATCACTGCTGCAACAAAGCCTTGGGCAGCCATACACATACAGATCAGGTGAAAAGACATTTTTTGTATTTCCTCTATTCTACAATTTGTATCATCCAAAGGTAACAACTGCTGCAAAACCCACCATGCAAAGGGAACAAATGGTACCCTGCCTTTACAAATGTGTTTCAAACATATGAATAGAAATATGTGGGTTGGGTGACATAGTGACCAAAGACTCTTCCCCTCTAACCTCGCTTGTCCTGAACAACCAGCCCATGGCTCCCACCTGCATTCAAAGTCCCAAGACATTGACTTTCTGATCTTCAAGCCACTGGATTGTGGATTGTGTTGTGGCAGCTACAGCCAACAGAAAGCACACAATTCTACTGTGATTACTACTCAAAGGGTGAGACCCTGCCACTTAAAAGGGGCCTCCTTTATAAAGGCCTCCTTGATGGAGATCAAAGAGAAGGAGGTCAGGAACAACTCAGAACCTTCCCCAGGACAATGAGACAAGACGGGTGAGAAGGCGGTCTTAGTGACTACCTTTGCCTTCTTAGCCCTGGCAAGCGGCTAAGCAACAGTGGCCAGAGAGTGAGTGGCCAGAGAGCCATTGTTGGTGGCACCCCTGATTAAGCCAAACCCAATTGAGAGATTCAGAGACAAAGCCTGTTAGCTCTGATGTCACACTCTGCATCTCTAGGGCTCTTTGTAGAGGCCTTCATGAACTGTCCCAGCCCTTCCTGGTCCTCAGTTTCTATGTCAAAGGACCATTACCAATCCCCCCAGTTCACTCAGACCCTCCCAAACTGCCTATATGTTTGCAAGTGTGTATGTATGTGTGCATGAGTGTGAATGTATATAAGATTCATTCACTGAAACACCAGAAGTGGAAACCAACAAGGCAGGATCTGAGTTTTATCTTTCCCTAGATCGCACAGATTGGTCTGTTCATCATAGATTGACCTGTGGAATAGGGACCCATGGCTGTAAACCAGTAACTTCTCTTCTGTGTCCACCAGAGAAAACTGATAGTCTGAAACTTCCTTCTGGACACAGAATCAGAGCTGATTTCTCATTAGCCCTGTCAGAGAGGAAGCCTGGCATTACCCAGGATGCTGGCAAGGAGATTTCTCTTTCAATCTCCCACCCCCCACTCTGTCACACAGGGCAGTATGCAGGGCTTATACCTGACTTTGTGCTTAGGGCTCACTCCTGATGGAATTTTGGGGACCATACGAGGTGTCAGGGATTGATCTGCGTCAGCCACAGGTAAGGCAAGCACCTTTCCACAGGACTGTTTCCCCAGCTTCTGGCAGGCTTATTGAAGGGGCAAGACAGGACGCATCTCCAAGACTTGTCTCCAGTGTAAAACCTGACGTCTTCCAGTCCCCAAACACAGCTCATCTGCGAGACAGGCCTTCACCAGGAAGTGCCGCATGGGTCATGCCAGAAGGCTGACTGGTATCATTGCTGTCACGGTGTGCAAGGGGACTAACTGGGCTCCCATCTTCTTGTGGCATCACATATGTGTCCCCCCCCAAACAGTTGTACTCTGAACTTGGTGGTTACAGTGCCACACTATCTTCTCCGCCTGTAGAAAGCTGCCAAACCACCTATATGTTGAGGAAGATGTGAACCACCAGTAGTTCACACCTGAATGTGGATTGATGAACACAAACAGCAGCACTGGTGTGAAACAGTAAATGAACATTTCTTACCCACACCCACCTCCTTCTCAATACTCTCTTCGCCTCCAGGCTGTGGATTGGTCCCAGGGGAGGGAAAAGATTCAGTGGTATGAACTGGTACAATATGAACTGGTACAATTATACAACCTCTCTGAATTTGGGCATTTTTTGGGGAGATGGGCAGATGTGAGTCATACCCAGCTATGCTCAGAGCTTACTCCTGGTGATGCTCAAACGACCACATGTGATGCTGGGGATCAAACAGGAGTAGGCTGCAGGCAAGGCAAGTATCTCCTGCCCTATTCTATCTCTCCCGCCTAGTTCTCTTCTAAAATGGATCTCATAGCTCCTTGGCTTTCTCACAATAACTATCAAGGGACCTGGAAGATGGGCAGGGGATTGGTTGACTTTCCTAAACACGTGTGTGTAAAGGATTCAAATGAGATGTGAGAAGAAAAGCTGCAGACAGACCAAGGGCATGGTGAGCACATTACTCAGTAGCCAAGGCTATGTTTTTTGTTTTTGTTTCTGTTTCAGCATACCTAGGTGATGCTCAGGGGTTACCCTTGGCTCTTCACTTAGGAATCACTCCCGGTGGTGCTTCGGGGGACCATTTGAGATACTGGGGATTGAAACCGGGTTGGCTACATGCAACAAAAGAGCCCTACCTGCTGTACTATCACCCCGCTCGGCAGCAGCCAAGAATTTGTTCTCTCTGATCTCTCTCCTGATCCTCATGTCATCAAGAGTGAGAATCGCAATATACTAAATCTAAACCAGCAGATCCCAAACAATCTCAGTTTTGGGGGCTCTTTGCAGGTCAACATCCCGAGGTCAAGCAGTGCCCAGCAGTTCCACTGATTACACAGGCAAGCTAAAGGGATGCTCCCCTCGTACTTCCCTGATCACACCTGCTAGTCCGCAGTGCCTGGGGACTTGAGGGTCAGAGGAGACCCCACTTCATTTGTGCTCAGTGTTAGTATCTTCTCACAGATGGAACCCTGACTTTTTACCCAGACATCATCCAAAGAAATACAGCAGCTTGGTGTGTTGAAATCAGTCCACCCAAGCCAGAGGCTCACACTGTACCGACAGACCTTTCTGTTTCCCTTAAAAAAATGGAAACTCTCCCAGAGGAGTCTGGATCCTGGACACTGCCTGTGTGTCAGGAAGCAGAGTCTGAGAACAGAGATAATTGCCATTCTTCGGAGTGATTTTAAGCCTGAAGTTGATACATTTTTCACGTACACTGGGATTCCTAGGGGGTCTTATTCAAATTTGTAGAGCCTGGGGTGGAGCCTGAGGTGCTGGTTTGCTGAAGGGAGGCAGCTATAAGCGAAAGGCCCACGCCCCACTATCCCGCCTGCCTCCCAGGGAATGAAACCTGCAGGAAGATGTCTAGGATGGAATCGGAAAGCTGCCAGGTTCCACGTCGCATGACCGAAGCTTCAAAGTGGCCTCCAATACACACACACAAGCTGAACATCTAAAGCAGAGTCAGCTCCTCTGAGATTGAGGTCACAAGGACCAAGCCCCACACTCTCAAAACTAGAGAGTTAGAAAGATAGGAAGCATTGCTGCTTACCTGGATGAAAGCTGCAACAGGAGCCAGCCCACGTCAGGGAGTGTCCCGAGCGGGAGTCGTTGCTGGAGGCTCGCAAGTTAGAGTGAAAAGTGCAGGAGAGGTCGGTCCCCACGCTTCTGTGAGACCCTCAGGAGCCTGCTGGATGCTCCACGTTAGACGAGGGCAGAAAGTCCCCTCCTGCTGAGCAAAGGAGGCGGATATGTAGTGCCAGGCAGACGGGGAGTTCTGAGCTGACCAGTGGGCAGCTAGCTGGACTGTCCAAGCTGAGGATTCTCGCCCTTTCCTAAGAATGTCTGCACCTCAAAGCTGCTTCCAGAAGATGGCCTCCACTGCGCTTTGAACTGGGGAATTGAGCACCGAGAGAGCCTCAACAGAAGGTGGGAGATTGTGCGAGGGTGGGGCCAGTGGAAAAGTGTAACCAGTTGGAGGGCGTGGCCAACGAGAGGGGCGTGACCAACAGTGGCGTGGCCAATGTGGGAGCGAGGCCAGCGGGAGGTGTGGGCCAGTGGGCCGTGGCCAATGGGAGGGCTTGGTCACCAGGATGGTGGTGTTGATGATTATTCTCGTGGCAGCCCGAGGACACTGAGCCCACCGCTCGTACAACCCCTTCACTACTACCTTCCTAGGGTACCTTCATAGGACACCAGGACCCCCTGGGACTGCCTCAACAGAGATGGAAAACCAGCCTTTCTCAAATACACCCAGGGAATTCTCTCATTAAAAAAGACAGCTTTCAGGAGCAACCTGCTAAGATTTGAAAGCATGCAAACAGCCTAGGGGAAGGGAAAGAAAGACCCAATACAGTCACTCTCAAGGAGACCCCCACCAAACAAAAGTGCGATGCTTTTGAGAAATTAACAGTCCAGGAGAGAGAGGCTCTTCAAAAAATGACACCTAATTAATGGTAGCAGGACAGGAAGCTCCCACTCGCCCACACGGACTTCCATGGCAGGAAAACTTTAGGAAGAAAACCATCCCACGAGATAAACTTTAGTCAAAGGTTAGCACTGGCCACTAGCAGCATCAAACCATGTACTTTTGCTTTTAAAAGGGAGGGAGAGAGGGAGAGAGGGATAGAGAGGGAGAGAGGGGGAGAGAGAGAGAAGAGAGAGAGAGAGCACCCAAATAGAAATCTCCATGGAAATACCTCATCAACAAGTTTGCAAAACTTAAAGGTGTCATTTTCACTGACCGGGCCCAATAACCTGGGGATTCCTACACAGTGTCTCACTAAAATGTCATGCTTGGAGGGTAAACGACCATTATTCTTTGGTTTCCAGGCAGTTCCAGATTTCATTCATTTAGTTTTTAGAGTTTTAAATTACTTGATGCGTATACATTCCTCTGGCTGCTTACATGAGGAGCTCATTGAGACCAACAGCTGTGCAACACTTCTCAGAACCTTGCACATGGCTATTTGTCAAATGAATAAAACAGAGATAGACATTTCTCTTATACCCGCTGTATCTTAATGTATTTAACAAAGCTTTGGATATGCAGTAACTCTATCACACATGTTCCTGAGGTTAGGGGTCCAAAATAAATGTGTGAAGAAACATCTCTACCAAAATCATTTTTTTTTAAATTTTAGTCAACCATAAAGTAGAGTAGGTGGGTTGGGTTTTGGGATCACATCCAGTAATGCTCAGTGGTTACTTCTGGCTCTACACTCAGAAGTCCTGGGATGCTCAGGAGTATGGGATGCTGGGGATCAAAACCAGGTTGGCTGTGTACAAGGCAAGTGGCCTACCCAGTGTACTATCTCACTGACCTTTTACTCCACTTTCTGAGAGAGCCCAGGTGCCTCGTCACTGACAGCTTCCTGTGCCTGTGCTCAAGAAGTTGAGTTCAGTTGTGCATACCCCACAAGGATATGGTGTCATGACATGATGATTGTTTTTAGGAGGAAACTCAGTGTTTAAGACCCTGTGTGCCAGCTGTTGAAGCAAGACAATTCAACAACACTCTTCTGATATATTTACATGAAGCATATCAAAGCTATTCAGTAAGACAACCTGTGTTCAGCAACTAGCAAAACCAAGATAACAGCATCTCATTGCAATGAGGACTGATCTTAGCATCACCCACAGAATCTGACGTCTATAAATAAAGTGCTTTTCAATAAAATCTCAGCATAGCTCAGTCACCCTCGGTGTCCCTGTGACCCACCAGAATCTACTGACCATCTATAGGGTACATAGCGTGCTGGAAGTGGCAGGGGATTAAAGAGGGAACAGGATGGAGGTGGCATATAATGCGAGAGTAATCATTATCAAGGAAAATAAATGGTGGGCTGGAGCAATAATACAGCAGAGAGGGCATTTGTCTTGCATGTGGCAGACCCAGGTTCATTTCCCACATCCCATCAGCTCCTCAGAGCACTTCCAGGAGTAATGCCTGAGAGCAGAGCCAGGAGCACCCCTTGAGCATTGCCAGGTATAACCCCAAACAAAACAAACAAAAAGTAAATAAATGACTACCCAAGATCACAAGTATCTTTTTCCTTGTTCAATGCTTTGGGCCACTCCTGACTATGTTGTGGGATTATTTCTGCTCTTTACTCAGGGACTTCTCCTGGCCATGTTTGGTGGAACTGGGATTGAGTTTGGTTGATGGCAGGCAAGGCCAGTGCCTTACCCACTGTACTCTCTTGTCACAAGTTATCTTTTTGAGGTTGGATTCTGGAGTAATGAAAAGCCCTTTTATTTTGCTACATTTCAAAGCGTATTTGGATATTCAGGGTTTGGCAGTTTGGGGCAAGGGAGCAAGAAGAGAGCAGAGATGGGAAGAATTTATTTTTATTCCCTAGAGGGAGGCCCTAGAGAGACTAAGTGGGAAACTGGAATCAGCATTATGGGGAAATGGCTAAGGCTTATTATTTATTTATTATAAGCAGGGATGCCTTGAATTTAATCTTGTGTGTTGCTATAGTAACAGCATTCAAGAAATACCAATGGAGATCCTTTCCTTACCAAATACCAAACTCCAAAATACCAATAGAGTTCCCAAATGGAGCCAACTCCTCAGACCCCTCAGGCCTCCCTGAGCACTCCTAGTGTCCTATGGAATCTCTGTAGATCAGACTAACAAGGGTGGCCAGCTCCTGATATACAGGCTGTCACCTTAACCAGAAGCCTTGAGTAGCAAAGACTTAACCTTGTCCGAATGAAGGCCTTGCCCTTGCTAAGATGCTGCTAAGATGTGAATCCTTGGAATGTACTGTCTGGAAAAAGCCTTTGCTTACCTGATGCCTGGAGCTAGCCCAGAGAGTCTATTGCTACGTGGAACTGTGGAAGGGGTGGGGGCCTTAACACAGGGTCACATGATGTCAGCTTGACTTCTGCGGGTGGAAGATTACAGTGAGGCAGGCAGGGATGGAGAGAGTGCAGTGGATAAAGTACTTGCCTTGCAGGAGTTGGATCCTAGCACAGCATAAGGTCCTCAGAGCACTGCCAGGAGAAAGCCCTGAGCACATCTGGGTAGGGGTGTAACTCCACACCCAAATTTAATGAAGTTAAGCATGCATGTGGGAGGACATGTCAACAGAATTGATTTGTAGCATACATCCAGTACATCAAACTTTGGGTGTGTTCCTCTATTTAGTAATGCTGCACCATACTTCCCATTGCTGGGAGAAGCAAGCAGGGGCCAAGACCATATGGGGAGAGAACCCATGGAAGATGCAGTTGGATTTCTCCTGGGCTCTACCCTCTGCTTCTCTTCCCGTAGCTCATTGTATTGTTAACTCACTTCTATTTTTAAAATTAATTTTTTGGGTCCATAGAGATAGTACAGTGGGTAGGGCGCTTGCCTTTTATATGACCAACCAAGGTTCAATCCCTTGCATCATATATGGCCCCTTAAACTCCTCAGGAATGAGACCTGAGCTCAAAGCAGAAACTCTGAGCACTACTTGTATATGGCTTCCAAACACCCTCCCCCAAAAAAGCAAAAAAACAAAGGAAGGCTTTTTATAGGGCCAGAACTCTCTCAGTAATGTTTGGCTTCACACACACAAGACAAGTGCTCTATTACTAAGTCACCTCCAATGCGTGACAGTGAAATATTTTTTTGGCAGGAGGTGGGTTGGGATGGTTCTTAGTGACTACTCCTGATTCTGTTCTCCGGTGTGACCCCTGGAGGAGCTCAGGGGACCATATGTGGTGCCAGAGATGGACCCAGGGTCCAGAAGGAAGCAGCCTTATCTCCTGTACTCTCTGTCCAGAACCTAAAAGAGAAGGTTTAAAAGTAAAACACTATGGCATCTTATTAATATGTAAGTCACAGAAACTCTCAATCAATAATTTTTTTAAAGGTGAGATTTTTCTAACCAAAAATTAGAAGGGCCCTCGTTGCTTTCATTCATTTTTTGCAAGCGGAGACAGACTGAAGAGTCTGCCCCTGGATTCCCAGCAGTTTGCAATACTAACAAAAGAATCATTCTCCCCTGTCCCATCCAGAGTACTGAGTCATAGTCTGTAAAACTACAGACAGCCTCCCTAGAAAAGCACCAGATCTGGGGCCGGAGCAATAACCCAGTGGTAAGGCGTTTGCCTTGCACACAGCCGGCCTGTGCCAGCCCGGGTTCAGTCCCCGGAATCCCATATGGTCCCCTAAGCACCGCCAGGAGTAATTCCTGAGTGCAGAGCCAGGACTAACCCTGAGCATCGCCGGTAGCCCAGAAAGTAAAAAAAAAAAAAAAAAAAGAAAGAAAGAAAAGCACCAGATCTTGAGGGGGAACAAATGAAAGGAACTTGGGCACTGCTAACCCCATCATGGAAATACTTTAGGAAGTGGTTTATAAGTTATCATGAATCCCAACTGGCCAATGTTAGTCGTAGATGAAAATAACAAAGATCAGAGTAGAAGGAAATAAAATAAGGTTATTTCAAAGTAGAAACTGAGGGCTGGAGAGATAATGCAGAGATTAAGGTGCTTGCCTTGCATGCAACAGACTCCAGTTTGATTCCAGGTACCACATGGTTCCCAAGTGTTGCAGGACTCGAAGCCTCTGCATCTGCCCTGGCTTGCCTCCCTGCAGGTCACTTCATATAAGGGGGTAGTTAAAATGTGGCAGTTTATCTGACCATGTATTCTGTACTGGCTGGTATAAATATTCTTTCATGCTACCACAATCATCATGGGACTAGCTAGATCTTATCAGCATATTTGCCTGGCCGCCACGTTGGATCTCTAAGTAATTAGCCCAGAGAGAAATGCTGTTTGCCTCCAAGCAAGCAAGCATGGCTCCCTGATAACTCAAAGGCAACTAAAATACAAAACTACCGTGAAGTAGACAAGACTCTTGTGAAGAGACATGCCATCTCAGAAACCCCCTTTTCTACCCTATAAAGGCATTTCCAGGCAGATCTTGACTCAAGACATTAGGTGAGACACTGGGAGAAATTACCTGAGGGCATTTGACCGTCCCTGCCAGCGGGGAGTTACATTTAGCTTTATAGCTCCTCCCAGCTCTGCTAGGGAGGCTTTGAATTAGCTATGGGTTCTTGTAAACAGCCAGAAGGTCTCCTGAAGTTGCTACAATTCTATAGAGCTATTTTCCTGTTTTCATCTCTAGATAGCCCAGCCCAGAAAGGGCCGGGCTGGGGAGTTTGGGCAGATTTCTAGCTATAAAATAAGCTGCAAGAAGAAAGAAGGTCTCTTTTGCCATTTTGGCTTCCCTTGGTGTTTTGCTTCTCTGTCCTCTCCATTCTCTGTTGGGCCTCAACATGGTGGCAGCCATCTTGGCCTACACGTGGCTGGGGCCTAGCTGGGAACCGAGAGTCCAGAGCTTTTCCCTGCTCTTGGATTGTATATTGGAACCTGTGATAGTTTTAAAACTGCATCAGATTCCTGAGTTTTCATCCATTCCCTGCCGGCTTCGGAGGTAGAAGGGAACTTCGCTTCCCGGCATTGTTGGGGGACTCTGGCGGCGTCCCCGACACCCAAGTACTGCCAGGAGTTACCCTTTAGCACAGAGACAGGAGTAGCCTTTGAGCACTGCTGGATGAGCACCCACCCCTGCCACCAAGTCTTCACAAACTTTACAAATTGAATTAATCAGTATATTGAAAGGGTCATATATTGTGAGCAAGTGGCATTTATCCCTGGGATGCAATTCATTTGTTAGGCCATATTTAAAGGTTAAAAAACCATAAGCTACCTCAACAGATACAGGAAATGCATCTCACAAGATTCAACACTTTTATGACAAAAATTCTCAACATATCTGGTAAAGAAGTGGTGGCCAAAGTGATAGTACAGCAGGTAGTATGCTTGCCTTACACACAACCAACCTGGGTTCAATCCCCTGGCATCCCATATGGTCCCCAAGTACCACTAGGAATTCCTGAAAGCAGAGCCAGGAGCAACCCTGAGCATCACCAGGTGAGTCCCTACAACCCCCAAAAGAGGTGGTACTATTCAATATAACAATATAATGACAAATTCACAGATAATGTTATACCAAATGAAGAAAAGTTGAAAGTTTTTCTTCTAAGAAACATGATAAGAATATCTATTCTCACAATTCTTATGCAACACAGTACTGTAAGTCCCAGCTAAAAGAAGTAAAATAAGGAGAATAACACAGTACTGGAAGTGCTAACAAGAAAAATAAAGCAGCTAAATTTATATTAGAAAGAAATAAGCAAAATTATCAGTGTGCTGATAATATTATTTTACATATATAAAATGCTAAGATTTTCTTACCAAAAACATTAAACTCACTAGTTTTAAGTTCCAATGTGTATCACTGTCTTCCCGTTCATCATTGATTTGCTTGAGCAGGCACCAGTAACATCTCCATATGTCCTGCCTCATGCTAGTGGAGCCCAAGAGCATCTGCTTACTCCAGGAACATAAAGAGCCTCAAACCATTCCATCAGGTCATGGGAATGAGGTATATAATTGTTACTGGTATTTGGCATATCAAATACAACACAGGTAGCTTCCCAGGCTCTGCCGTGTGGGTGGTGCATACTCTTGAAGTCACCTCTGATCTCCAGTATTTTTTTTAATTTTTTTATTTTTATTATTTTTTTTTCTTTTTGGGTCACACCCAGCAATGCTCAGGGGTTTCTCCTGGCTTTGCACTCAGGAATTACTCCTGGCGGTGCTTGGGGACCATACGGGATGCCGGGATTGAACCTGGGCTGGCATGGGCCGAGTGCAAGTCAAACACCTACCCACTGGGCTATTGCTCAACCACGTGGCCACGCGAGATGGGTTGTGATAGGCTCTTCTGCTGGGTGGAGTTCTGACGAGAAGGGAGTCCAGATGTGGAAAATGGCGGCCCTCATGGAGTGGGGGGTTGTCTGGCTTCTTGTGAGGCTCTCCGGGTGGCAGGCCAGGGCTAGAACACACCATCCCTCCCGGGTGCCTCTTGAGCGGCTGCCACAGGGAGAGGGGATAGCAGCTCTGCCCCATGTCTGTGAGTCTTTAAATGTGAACCTGTAGAAATTAGTTGCATTTCTACCCACAAATAGTAAACTATCAGATCAAGAAAGGAAAAAAACCCATTTACAGTTATTTCAAGAACAATTAAACACTTCAGAATAAGTTTAATGAAGAAGACAAAATACCTGTACATTGAACAGGCTAAGACTTTGGCAAAAGAAACTGAAGACACAAATAAATAGAAAGATGGTCCATGTTTGTGGAGTGGAAGAGTGGCATTATTAAATATCCTATTACCCAAAGCCATTTACAGATTAATTGCTGATTTCAAAAAATTCTTTATAAACTTTTTTTTTTTTTGCTTTTTTGGGTCACACCCAGCAATGCTCAGGGGTTTCTCCTGGCTCTGCACTCAGGAATTACTCCTGGCGGTGCTCAGGGGACCATATGGGATGCCAGGGATCAAACCCGGGCCAGTATGGGCTGGCCCCGCAAGGCAAATGCCCTACCCGCCGGGCTATCACTCTGGCCCTCTTTATAAACTTTTGTTTTTGTTTTGGGGACACATCTTGAAGTGCGCAGGGACACTGGTTCTGTGCTGAGGGACATCTCCTAGAGGTGTTTGGGGGCCTCTATGCAGTATTAGGAATTGAGTAGGTGTTGACTGTGTGCAAGGAAAGTACCTTAACCCCTGTGTGCCTTTTCACTTGTCCCTGAAAATTCTGTGTTTTGGGGTCTTTTTTGTTTGTTTTTATAGAAATAGAAAATATTCCTAAAATTTGTAAGGAAGCACCAAAGATTCCAAACAGCCAACGAAAATATTGAGGAGGAAGAATGAGGCTGAAGATTATCATGCCTCTTGATGTCAAATTACATTATAAGACTATCAAAACGATATGGTATACTATGTGGGCATGAAAATAGACACACGAACAAACTTAATGCAATGGAACAAAATTGAGAGCTCAGAAATAAATGCTCATATTATAATCAGCCAGTATTTGACCAGTATGCTAAGAGCGTTCAATATGAAAAGACAGTCTCTTCAATAAAGGCTGGAAGAGCTACATAGAAATAAACAAGACAAAAATCTGGAACACTTGCACCACTCACAGTATTGAACTTAGGATAGATTAAAGATCTGAAGCAATGGGAGTCAGAGTAATAGTACAGTGGGTAAGGTGCTTGCCTTGCACTCAGCCAAACCAAGTTTGATCCCTAGCATTTCACATGGAACCTGAGCTATGTCAGGAATAATTCCTGAGTGCAGAGCCAGGAATAAGCCCCTGAGCATTTCCAGGTCCCCAAACCCAAGACTGTTATTCCCTCCCACCCAAATCTGAAACCACAACACTCCCAGAAAAAAAAAAAAGTGAAAAATCTAATTCATTACATCCAGCATGGTAGTGATTACTGCTTAACACATTTTTAATGAAAACAGCTTCCACAAGAAAAGCTCCTGAACCCCAACTTTAGGCAACAGTGTGCCACTACACCCCTGCCCCACAAGGATGCACAGAAGAATCTTCAGTTTCTACGATGATGCCAGGCGCTCAATCAGACAAAGTGCTTGGCAGAGGGAGTGTTGGGAAAACAAAACAGAAGACTACAGCGTTCAGAAGCTGTCCTTACTAAAAAAGATCCGCCTCTTGCCAGAAATCTTTACCTCCTATATAGAGAAGAAATCTCAGAGAAAAACCAAGAAATGCTGACTTGTGCAAAACTGATTTGTTTTGGGTATTTAAAAAACTTTCATTTTTAGAAAAGGAAAGTTTTTAAATATATAAATCTTTCTTATGTTCAATCTCAAGTACATACACACACTATATATATGTATATATATACACATATACATAAACATATATAGTGTGTATATATATTATATATAGTATATATATAGGTATATATATACCCATATATATACTTATATGGAATCTTTGGAATCTTTTTCCATATATATTTCCCATATATATATATTACATATATATCTTTTTTGCATATATATTTTCCCATATATATAAAGATATATTTCCCATATATATATATATATATATATATATATATATGGAAAAAAGATTCCATATAAGTAAAGTGTATGGGACTCATCAGACTATAGCCCTGTTTCTCTTCATCATATTTGAGCTGTAAATTAAAAAATATCACTGAAATGTAAAATTCCCAGCATAGATTTCACAGCGTGGTCTCATTGTCCAACCATACTCCCTTCCATGTATTGCCGAAAGCATTGAAAAATTGTTGAAAACAATGGCACTAAACAAGCTTCATAATGAAAATCCTTGATGAGGTCATTTGTGCTCTTGAGACATCACCTCGATTTTCTGCTAATGAGAGTTTCCAAATCCAGAGCTCAGGGCAATCTGGGTCTGAATCAGTCATTAAACGAATTGAATTTGGTCTGGGTCCCAAATCTTGAGTGACTCTTTTGCTGATTAAATTTTTGCCCAGCTACACAGAACTGGGCTGTCTGGTGAGCAAATGCACCACTAGATGGCGCTCCTGGCTCATATTGAATCTCTCCAAAGTCGGTTCAACCAGGGGACTTTCAGAACCCCTGATCCATTCCTATGGTGCCTCAGCCACTGTCTAGACCTCACGACTTTTAGGATTCAAAAGAGTTTATATTTTGTCTTTTAAAATTATAAGGAAAAAAGGATGCTAAATCTCCTGCATTATATTTACCTGTCCCTAATCCATGAAATGCATTTTCTCAAGTTCAATCTCAAGTATATATATATACTTATATATACACACACATATATATGTATATACATATATATATATATATTTGATCACTTGATCACTTGAATCCTGTTATTCATTGATTTGCTCGAGTGGGCTCCAGTAACATTTCCATTGGACCCTATCATGTGCCAATGTAGCCCAATGGCATCTAGTTGATTCAGGAATATGAAGAGCCTCAAACCGTTCCTTCAGGGTCTTAACAAGGAAGTCTGACCATCTTGTAGGTGGGCGGCCATGTGATCTTTTGACATCCCGTGGGATCCAGTCAGTAACAGTTCTAGTCCCCATATATATGTATATGGTTGTCTCCAAATCACATTACATGTCCAGCCCATCTGATTTTCGATGCCTTGGTAAACGAGACAGTGTCCCTGATTCTGGAATAGCGACGGAGGTCAGAACTCCGGATTCCTTCTTTCACTTGAGTGAGGTGTGATATTCCAAGCATAGCTCTTTCGATTCCTCTCTGGGGAGACCTGAATAGCATTCTCATTCTGCTTTCGTAGGGCCCAGGTCTCTGAGGTGTATGTTAATGCAGGGAGAACGGTGGAGTCAAAGAGAGATGTCCGGAGCCGGAGGTTCTTTGTCCTTTTAGCTATTTCTTTTGATGACTTTGAAGGCATTCCATGCCGCTCTCTTCCCTCCCTGCGCAGATCAGGTTTTAGGGCATTCATCATGTTGACTTCTCGACCTAGGTACACATAACTGCTGCATTCAGAGATGTTTATTCCATTGAGAGTGAATGGGGGCCTCAAGAACTAGTTCATTTCTCATGAACATAGTTTTTTTTTCAGATTCAGCTGTAGACCTATCTTTCAACATTCTCGGTCGAAGTCAGCCAGCATTTGTGCCGCTTGGCTAATGTTTGGTGTTATTAGAACAAAGTCATCAGCGAAGCGGAGGTGGTGTAGTTGCCGACTCATCTATCTTCATTCCCATTCCTTCCCATTCTAATTGTCGCATGATGTTCTCAAGGATGGCGCTGAAGAGTTTTGGTGAAATGGTATCACCCTGTCGAATCCCTCTTTTGACATCAATGATCACTTTTTTGTAGAATGGTGAGATCCTGGTGGTGAATCTGTAATACAGCACATGAAGGATCTTGATGTATTGGGTTTGAACACCCTGTTTGGCTAGGGCTTCGATGACTGCTTCAGTCTCCACAGAATCAAAGGCTTTCTGTAAATCAATGAATGTGAGACAGAGCGGCATCTTGTACTCCCTACAAACCTCAATGAGCTTGGTTACTGTGTAGATATGGTCAGTTGTGCTGAATCCTTTCTGGAAGCCTGCTTGCTCGCATGGTTGTCCTTCATCTAGTGTTCTTCCAATCCTGATTAGGATGACTTGTGTAAACAGCTTGTAGATGATGGACAACAGGCAGATGAGGCGATAGTTGCCGATGTCGTGAATGTCTCCCCTTCTTGAACAGTAGAACTGTCCTGCTGGTTTTCCATTGGGAGGTATCTTGCATTCAGACAGGTGGCGTGTGAAGAGCAGAGCTAGTGTATTGATGAGTACTGACGGCAGATTCTTCAGGTGTTCGGGTCTGACTTTGTCTGGGCCTGGTGCTGTTCCTCTTCTTTACCGACAAGATGGCATGTTGGATTTCAGAAGGGAGAAGCGTTGGGATATATTATATTTATTCTGCCACTCGAGGTATTGCAGGTGTGGCTGCAGTGCCCGGCTGCATCAA